>BHFT01018001.1:0-65169 GCA_004320025.1 Laticauda laticaudata | reverse complement strand
GGGGGTTTTTTTTTTTTTTTTGTTACCTATGAAGCAGGGTTGATTCCAGGAGACTGCTTTTCTTGGCAAGATTTCAGAAATGGTTTATTCTTGCATTCCTCCCAGGGCTGAGAGAAAGTGACTGGCCCAAGGTCATCCAGCTGGCTTCATGTCTAAGGCATGGCTAGAACTCACGCCTCCCAGTTTCTAGCCTGCCTAATCACTACCTCAATCTGTATCCCATTCGATAGGAATATCGCTACATAAATCAATGAGCAGTGATCTGGGCCTATCATGAAACTGATGTTTCTAGTTTTTTACTGATCCTTATACAAAGTAGAATTAAATTTCTGGGAAGTCATTTTGGGAAATTAGAAGAGAAATTCCAACCAAGGAAAATTTGCCTTTGTAAAGTTATAGTCTCTTGGCTGTAAGGTATCACCAACATGTTGACAACTGGAGCAAGTACCTTTTCTTCACTAACTGGTACATTAGATTTGGATGTGATGCACCTGCCATGCATTACTCCTGCCCTTTATATTCTAAGTGAAAGGACTTTTTGTATCAGCTCTGAGAGGACTTGAGCTGCCTTGCCACTTCAAATGCATCTGGAATCCATTGATCTGAACTTGAAGTATGTGGAGGATGCTTTAAGGATGGGGTAGGTCTAGAGTGACATCAACTTATATACATAATAAATAAAGAGTGATAATTCAAAAAGGCCTCTGCATATAGATTTGCAGTAGACTTTGTTTTCTTTTTGAATGAAACAATTACCTGTATATTTTTCATATCAGTAATCAAAAATAGCCCTTCATCTCAACTTCTTAGTTGTTGACACAAGGATTTTACCGAATGCTGAGCTACCACATAATTTTTCTGAGATAATTAGGAAATTTGGATGTACTCCAGTATGGTACAAGCTGCTGGTTAATCTCTACTACAATATTTTTTTGTGTCAGAAAGAAATTATTGTGACATATTTCACCGAGTTATTCCTAACAGAGTCTTGATAAAAAGAGCAGAACTTTTTGGTTATATAAACATAACTGCGTTTCTTCTTCTAGATCTATTCTTATTCTGCACTACCAATTCTCTAATAATAATCTCACACTCACCAAAATTGGCTATATAATTCTAAAACAAAATGGATATTAGAAATAGATAATGGCTGCTGTTTGGTTATAGGTATCTCTGCTTAATTAGGTGAAATATGCCATATCTTTCAGCTGTGTGCCCTGACCTTATACTGCCCTTTCCTTTCTCAAGGATATCTTGAGCAGCTTTGTCTTAACATAAAAAAATGACAACAGAAAATTAACTGTAGTTTATTATTTTAATTGGTTCTGAATCTTTTAATGCTTTCCCAGTTAAAATATGGCTTATCATGGAATACTTTTCTTCGGTTAATGTTGTCAGGTTGAGAAACTAGAAATGAAGGGATAGCATTAGAATAGAATGTCCGGGTAGAAAGGATAAGATAAAGGTAAAGGTTCCCCTTGCACATACGTGCTAGTTGTTTCCGGCTCTAGAGGCCAGTGCTCATCTCCATTACAAAGCTGAAGAGCCAGTGCTGTCCAAAGATGTCTCCGTGGTCATGTGGCTGACATGACTAAACTCTGAAGGCGCACAGAACGCTGTTACCTTCCCACCAATGTGGTCCCTATTTTTCTACTTTCATTTTTACATGCTTTCGAACTGCTAGGTTGACAGAAGCTGAGACAAGTAATAGGAGCTCGCTCTATTATGCAGTACTAGGGATTTGAACCGCTGAACTGCCTACCTTTCTGATCGACAAGCTCAGCGTCTTAGCTGAGCCATGGTTGCTCAAGAATTCCATAATTTTTAAAATATCTGCTTGATGATATTATTGTGATTGTCAAAGGTTAATCTAGTGGAACTCATAAATTTCTACAAGGAGACATTTGCCTATAAATGATGTTGACATATGAAATATGAATTACGATTTGTGCATATTGTGCTCAACACAACTGATGCAAATTACGTAAGCCTTGTCACTTGTGCAATGGTTTTATAATGTATCCCTTGCCTCCCCTTGACACTCTATGTCAGGGCTGTCAAACTCGCGGTCTGGGGCTGGATGTATCACTAGCTGGCCACACCCACATCTGGTTTAGCGAAGGGGGGAAAGTCTTGATACATCATGTGACAATGCCATGATGACGCGAGTTTGACACCCCTATTCTATGCAGATGCCTATAGACAACGAACAATGCAAGTAATTGGTCTACAATGATTCTGTTGGAATATATAATACATTTAAAAAAACAAACACACTTCTGTCTTATTAGAGTTGAGTGACTATTTTTGCTTGATTCCTCCTTTAGATATTTTGTCTTTATTTTAATAAATAAAATTCCAGGTGGTGAACATATCTAACATATCTCCTTTCTGCTCCTTTTCTCCATCACAACAACCCTGTTAGGTAAGCCTGGCTGAGGAAGAGTGACTGACCCAAAGTCATCCATCTGGCTTTTATGCTGAAGGAAGGACTAGAACTCAGTCTCTTGGCTTTTAGCTTGGGACCTGAGTCATTTAAAAACCCTCCGTTCATAGGTGTTTAACTGTGGGCTGAGATTCCTGGTTGGCTCCTGTCCAAACCAACCAGAATCAGAAGCCAAGATCAAACCCTACTTTATAAAATGTTATGAGAGAAAGAACAAAGGAAGGAGAACAGGTTTCCTGGTTTGCTTATCCAATCTCATGGGCAGGAAGAAGCAAAAAATGAGCAATCCAGAAGCACGTAGCAGCACACATGTTTGTTCTTCCTAACAACTGGATGTTGTGTGAATAGCTGACGTTCCACTGGAGCTGGAGACAAAAAGAATTATTGCATTAATTTCTTTGAGTATATATGTGTGCATATACTCTCTGTGTGTGTGTATATATATATATGTGTGTGTGTGTGTGTGTGTGTGCTGTTTAGCTTCCTTCGGGTATTATCCCGTATTTGTAGGTTTCTGTTAAAAGTTGGTAGCAAACGTTTTCAAGCCCAGATCTCATCTGCATCATCAGGCTCTGTGTGGATGTGTGTCTCACAGTTCCTCTGTTTCAAATTTTTGAGGCTGGTCTATTCTGATTGGCTATGAGCTGGGGCTTCTTTTGTGTTTCAATTGGACTTGGAGTTTTGATTGATTGGTGTTTTCTGGTTTTTTCTGTCTGTTTTGTGGCTTTTGATTTGGTGGCACCTCCTTTCTTGTGTTGGAGGCTCTTCAAATGCAGCTTGCAGGCTCCGTGTGGAAGGACGGCTGCTATTCATCAGAAGCTGTTATATTCATTAGCAAAGTGGGTTTACATGGGTGCCTGGTGGGGGGTGTTTTGAGTTGGAGCTATGCAGAGGGGTCTGTGCCAGGTGTTTCCTGGCTGTGGTGTGGAGATCTTTCCTTATTTGAGAGATGCAGGCTTCCAAATGAATTGACAGTCTGGTGGAATATTCTCTTCTATTCATGCTGTCAGGGTCTTTTTTTCAATCTCTAATCATGGCTTCTTCTGATGATTCCTGTGGCTGGGGTTTTTTCTATAGTGGACTAGGGTTTCTGGTGCATGTGAGTTGATAGCTTGTGTACTTGTTGGTTTTTGTCATTGTGTTGGAACTAGTTGAGGGGTGTGTTCCAGCTTTTTTACTTGCATTTTTGCTGTTCATTCTAGGCGGCGGTACTTATCTTTATTGGTCGCTTGTCATGTATGTGGCCTGGGATGATTGTACAAAGGGATTTCGTATATGCCTTTGGTTTTTCCAGGATCAATTTTGTCTCTGGGGTTCCTCCAGGATGGCTGTATTTATTTTTGTCTGTTATTTGAAGGCAGTCTTGATGTGATGCCCTGTGTAGTATCTGTACTGAAATTTTTATCTGTAAGTTACCTCTTATGTAGGGAAGACAGCTGTTCCAGTAAGATACTGTTAGGTCTTCTTAGGTCTCTTGTTTATGCTTTGGTGTGTTCTTTTGTGGATAAAGCTGGTTATTTTGTTTTTGTGAGAGCCATTGGCTTGTCAATACTTCAGTCAGGGTGCATAGTTCAGTTCTTTATATGTGTTCTTATCTGCCAGAGTCGAAAACACTAGATTACCAGAACCCAAATGCCTGGCAGACCCCGGCTCATAGCCAATCAGAATTGGACCAGCTCAAATTTGAAAACCTGCTAGTCACTTGAGACACCACCTTCCATACATAAGCCTGATGATAGCGTCAGATGTGAAGAATTCTGCGAAACGTTTGCTACAAACCATTTAACAGAAGCTACAATGAGTGGGATAACTCCGAAGGAAGCTAAACAGCACACAAACGATACCAATATATAATTTATTGTGTGCTGTTTTCGTCTGTTAGTTCAAGACTATACAGCCGTTTTCAGACCCTCATTCTGATCCCAGACAAACATTATAACAGAACTGATTGATGCGCCAGATGAGATATAGATCTTTTCTGCCGGAAATAGTTGAGCTACAAATTAAATAGCACAACAACTATAATGCGTTGGTTGAAAAATACCGACCCACATGCCAACAATCGTCAGGGGCTGAACACATATTACAGATGTAAAGTACACTAGCGGAAAAACTTAACATATATATATATTAGTATGTTTTCCTTAAGCTAATACCATAAAATATATATATATTCAGTTATTCAGCTTTTGTTGGTATTTTCCCACGTCATCAGTATTCTGCTTTTAAAAGTATGTTAGCAACGTTTCGGCAGAATCTCATCCTGCCATCACAGGCTTCTGTTATTGTGTTCGTCTTGTGAGCTCAGACTTTTACAGTTGTTTCCAGTTTTGGATATTTTTAATTTGGGGCTACTCTACATGCTTGACCAGGGAATGAGTTTTTTCTTCATCCTGATTGGTTGGGAATCCTCTGGTCTGTAGTTTACTCGGTCTTTATGGAGTTATGCCTATGTGGGGCCATATCATCAATTGGTCATTGGAAAGAAAACCTAACAATTTCCTAACACACCCGTAAAACAGCACACACCCCAAAATCAATCTGTTCACCAATGGAAACTCGGAAACAATACAACTACCATCTAGATCGTACTTATCTACAAAAAACAGATGGACGCCTAGGAACGATCAATATACCAGAACAGAAAACAACACACCGAACCGCTACCCCTTTCAAAACCCAATCCCACCACCATCCAGCAACAGATAATCTCTTGGCCAAACACTAATTGCGCGAACCAAACGCTGCAGACAAGAACATCACATAAAGACTGAACTATGTACCCTGACATAACTACTGGCAGCCAATCGGCTTCCACAAAACATAAGTTACTGGCTTGGATCAAAAAAAAACACACTGAAGACATAATGGAGAACCTATAAGATGAACAGACTATGGGAACAGCTGTTCAGCTGCCTAACATAAGAGGTATCTACAGACAAAAGATCAGTAAGATACTTACCAAAAGGCTTCTTGGATACTAACACTCCCAAGACTTTGCTTCAAAACAGACCAGAAAAAAAAAGCAGCCGAATGTCCTTGAAACCTCAAAGATAAAAATTGAACCTGAAAAACAAGGCATTTTTGAAGGTCCCCTGTGCATTCCATGCCCGCAGTCAATCATTTGGACAGACCAATAGAAGGATTACCCGCTCTGGATGAACACAAAAAATGCAGTAATAAAGCTCGGAACACACTTGTTCAACACATGAAAGCCATATCATATAATCAACTTCATGCACCAAACTCTAGCACTGTAAGGAAAACCTCCAGCCACAGAGTTATCAAGAAAGCCATAGAGGAATAAGAATAGCCTGAAAGCTCCATGAATAGAAGTGTAGAGGATTCACCAGACAAGTCAATTCATTTTGGAATACGCCGTGCACATCACAACAAGAACCATAAATCTCCACTCCACAAGCGCATGCAAGAACGACTGGGGACAGAACAGGACTCCCCCTGACTAGCTCCAGCCTCAAAACCACACCCACCAGGCACCCAGATGAAACCTAGCTCTTCTAACAAAGATGATTAGCCGTCCATTGTCTCGGAGCCAAGCTGCAGCTAAAAGCCTCCATAACAAAACACCAATGTTGCGAGCCAATCAAGACAAAAAAAGCCACAAAACAGACAGAAGATATTAGAAATACCAACCAAGCCAAACACAGCTAAACTCCAAGACCATTAAACACAAGACAAGACTCCCAAACCAATCAGGATTGAAGAAAAAAACATCTGGCATAGCAATAGCTGCCCAAATTTAAAACTGAAACAACTTGTAAAGCTCTGACTCATCACGAACCCAATACTGAGAAGCCTGATTCGATTGGCAGATGTGAGATTCTGCGTGAAACGTTGCTCAACTTTAAAAAGGCGGACAAACTATAGATGGCGTGACGGAACACATAACGCCGATACAAAGCTAGAATGACCATACCATATAAATACTTAAGAAAATGGTTACATAAACATACATGCATATAAATGGTTCTGTCAGTTTTTCTTACGTAACTAAATCTTCTAACAAGTTCAAAAATTCATGTTGCTTGACCAAGAAATACTTAGAAGGTGCTTCTTAGGCTTAAAACATGAGTAATTATCAATTATCCCTGTGGTAATAGCAAAGCCCTTGGGCTACTGGTTTATGAACTCAGACAAAAAAAAAAAAGCAATGGGGCGTTGTTTGGGATTATAGAAGACAATACAGCTGCAAAATATCATAACCCAATGCAAAACTAGGACTCCTCTCAGACAGCTGCTAGCATGTACAGTTGAGAAAAGTTGGTAGCAAGAGGGCATAACCTTAAAGAAAAAGGAATGAATCTGGAAATTCAGGTCCTTTAAGATGATGAAACCTTTATAAATAGCCAATTGGTAAAAGAGGGATTACTGAGAGGCTTTTAATTAAATCCAAAAAACAAAAGACAATGACTGGAGCTGGTGCATGTACACCTACTCACTCTTGGCCAGGGTATAACTCCATGGAGAGAGATTAAAGAAACTGATGCATGCAGTATTATGCTATCTTCAATGTATATAAGACCCACGCATAAGCTAAGTATCAAACCAAGCTTTCCCAGTCTGGTGCTTTCCAGACATGCTGAAATACTCTGGGAATTTAGATCATAATACAGTAAGCCTATTCTGGGAAAAATTGTCTTCTGAAAGGCAGTAAGCTGGGGAAGGTTGTTTCCAACCTAATATTCATTGGTACATTTCTTTCTATAGGATCAAAAGATGAAAGGAGGTATTTAATGAATAGAGACGATTATGCACGTATGTGCTTTCATCAGAGTCAGAGGGACTGCAAAAGTCAAAGCACTGTGGGGCTGTTGTGCTGCAAACTCTGTCCTTTTTGCACATGTCTGTAGTATTATAACACATGTACAAAAGGGGTGGAGCTTTTTTCAATTATATTTTTAATTAAAAGGTTTTTTTTTAATATAAAATACAAATATAAATAAAGACAATGGAAAAAAGGGGAAGAAGAGGGGATGAAGTGAAGAAACAAAAGAAACAATAAGAGATTTCCAACTTCAAATGTTTCAATAAGGTACATCATAGAGTTATATCAAATTTTAACTCATATCAAATAGTAACTATTAGCCATTTCTATAGTAATAATTCACTTAATCATCAGGGTGAGATTTTTTTTATCATTCTGCTACAATATTCTTCTCATTATTTGATTCCCCATGCAGATATCTCTGCATTTTGTTGGAGACCTAACTAAGGATTTGAGAGAGGAGTTAATTTGAGGATGGACAGGTTTCAAGTTTCATGTTTCTTTATTCCCATTAGCATCTCACAGTGTCAGATTCCAGCCAGGATGAATATGTCTAAAATTAAGCCCACATTTAGCCAAATATATTTTCCATTGACTACATGGCAGAACAGGTGCTTTAGTTGCAGAAAGAAAGTTCAACAACTGGCATGTCAGGATAGGACAGATATCATGGTGAGGGGCTCCTGGTCAGAGTGATAACATTAAATCAGCCAGTATCAATTTGTCTACACGTCTCTCTAAATTAAGTTCAAGGATGCCTCATTAATCAATGTTTAAGGTCATACACTCAGCACACAGCTTTCCTCTCATCCCTAGCCCAAAGCCAGGGCCAACTAACTTTGTCTCTTTCTGAATCAAAGTGGGTGGGAGCAGTGTTTTCCATCTCTTCCTGACACAAGCCAGCCTTCTTATTTCGATGACATCTATGCTTCAGTAGTCATCGAGCTGATGATTCAAGCAGAAGGTACAGGCGGTCCTCAATCTACGACCACAACTGAGCCCAGAATTTATGCTGCTAAGTGAGACGTTTGTTAAATGAGTTTTACCCCATTTTACAAACTTTTCTTGCCACATTTGTTTAGTGAATCACTGCAGTTGTTAAATTGGTAACACAGTTGTGAAGCGAATTTGGCTTCTCCATTTACTTTGCTCATCAAAGGTCACAGAAGATAATCATATGACCCCTGGACACTGTAACCATCATCAATATGAGCTAGTTTGTAACCATATGAATGTAAGTCATGTGACCATGGGGATGCTGCAATGGTCATAAGTGTAAAAAATGGTCATAAGTAACTTTTTTCAGTGCTGTTGTAACTTTGAACAGTCACTAAATGAACTGTTGTATGTCGAGGACCACCTGTACATCAACAGCAGTTCAGTGATGATGCAGCCCAGCTCCTGTTGGCCACTTTGATTAGGCAGTCTATGACAGCCTTCTTAAGTTTCAATTATTTTCAATTTTATCTGTTTGCTATACTGTGAGCTGCCCGGAGTCACTGCTATAGTGAGATAGGTGACATATAAATTGAAGGAATCAATACATAGGCCAAGGTTGTAAGCTGATTCCTGGCTCAGACGTCTGGATCAGTACGGCCCAAAAAGCACCTAAAGAGAGGCGGAGTGTGTGTGTATATGTGTATTTCATGTCAGGGGCTGTCAAACTCGCAGTCCATGGTCCGGATGCATGATGCACTGGCCACACCCATGCTCAGTTTAGCAGGTGGGAAAAAAAATCCCGATACATCACATGTCACTGCTGATGTAGGAGGGAAAAAAAACACCTAGCTTCCTCTCTGCTCCTTCATGACAACACACAGACAATCCATGTCACCTAATGTTTGGGCTTCTTTTGAATGCAGGTTTTACTGCTTTTCTGGAAAAGTTGTGAACTCGTGCTCAAACATAGGTGGAACAATAAATAATAGGCAGGATGATTGAACAGCGAAGCAGAAAAGTAAGAGCTCTTACTTTTCTGCTTCACTGTTCAATCATCCTGCCGATTATCAACCAGAAAGCTGATTCCCAGTCTGGGAAAGGGTGACAGGTAAAGAGGGAGCAAAGTCCGATAGGTAGCTAAATCTGTAGGTCTATCTATATATCAGAAACCATGGGCAGTCATTGTCATGCTGTGATTGGCAGATTGTTTTCCTGGTGCATTTCTGAGGTTGCCTTTTTCTTTCTCAGAGCTGAAAGAAGTAAACTGCTTCTTTTTTCTGTTAACTGTGAAGTATCCTGGGTACAAATGTGACATTTTAACCACGGATTAGGAGATCAGCAAAAGTGAAAAACTATGATTTCATTCAGCCAAAAATGGAGAAGCTATGGCCTCAACAGATTGAAAAATCACTGACATCGAGGTGTTGCTGAATCACAATTTCCAGTGTTCCACACCTCTTTTCCAGCAAATTCTGGAGTACCAAAAATTCCCCAACCTTCCCCATATCTATTGTTAAGCTTATCTATAATTGTCCAGATTTCGGCAATGCTCTGCAAGTCCCTTTCCTTTCTGGTTGATATCTCAATCACCTTATAATGGCTTTCCAACTATCATTTCCTTTCCTTTTTCTGATGAACAGCAACAACAAAAAAATCTAGCCAACATACACGAGATAATAAAAAACGTATTTCCTCCCAAGTTCCTTTTTAATAACAAGTAGTCCTTGATTTACAATCATTCATTTCGTGACTGTTAGAAGTGTAGGAAGTTAGCACCCACCCCTCTCCTCGAAAATTGAAATATCCTAGGAAATATTAAAAAGGCAGAATATTTCCCCTAAAAAGAGTAGAAACTCAGAAGCAGAAGCTCACCCCCACNTATCCTAGGAAATATTAAAAAGGCAGAATATTTCCCCTAAAAAGAGTAGAAACTCAGAAGCAGAAGCTCACCCCCACTTTTGTTAATGGGTGGGCCATTAAGGCCTGGGCCAGAATGTTTCACATAACAAAGATCTCCAGGTAAAGCTGTAGCAATTGCTCAAAGTCCTTTTCATTTCATCTTCATTCAGCAAGACTCATCCAAGCCTGGAACTCAAGACAGCCTACAGAATTGCCCTGCATGGTCCCATGGGAGTCTGACAACCAACCAGAATACAAATCAAATTCAAATCCCAGCAGAGGGTATGTCAGGGGACGCTCAGCATCTCAGCCCTCCCTTCTTTTCCTTCTCTTTTCCTTCACCTTGAAGCATGTGATCATCCTTTTCACTTTGGAGCTCCAAGGCGTGTGGTCCTGTCCACCATTAAACCATCTTCCCAAACAGTCTCCATGTTTCTAGTGTCTTTTTCCCCACTTGGAACTGAACCCAGAAGGATAATTCTTCTGACAGAAGTTAGAAGACTGTTGGAAGGCAGTGAAATAACTTATGACCAGTTTTCACACTTCTAACCATTACAGCATCCCCCTGATCATATGATCAAAATTCATGCATTTATGACAGTTGCATTTTCCCTGGATCACGTGATCACCATTTATAACCTTTCCAGCTGGTTTCCAACAAGCAGTCAATTGGGGAAGCCAGATTTGTTTAATGACTGCATGATTCACTTAACAGCTGCAGTGATTTGCCTAACAGCTGTGGCAAAAAGATTGTAAAATGGGGGCAAAACTCATTTCACAACTGCCTTGCTAAGTCACAGAAATATTGGGCTCAATTGTAGTTGAGGATTACTTGTATAATGTTTGAAATCCTCACTTAAAAGACTATTTCCAATAGAAGTACCCCTTTGCAGTGGTGGGATTCAATTTTTTTTTACTACCAGTTCTGTAGGCATGGCAAAAGGATACTGTAAAATCTCCAGTCAGAGGTGGTATTTGCAGGTTCTCCAAACTACTCAAAATTTCCGCTACCGGTTCTCCAGAACTGGTCAGAACCTGCTGAATCCCACCTCTGCCCCTTTGAATAGTGCAGATTCAAATTCTGTTTCATGGGATTCATTAACTAATCGAAACCTCTCTGTAAGCCTCAATCACAATTCAGCATTACATACAATAAATCAGTTTTTAAACTGGCTGATGCATTGTTTTCAGGACCCGCTGATGTTAAATCACAGGTCATGGTTTAGATATAACAACGAGAATGGTTCAAAACATGCTACATGCTCCTGTAGAGCCGGCCAGATTGGAGCACGGCAGTGCAATGAGCTATGGGAATCAACCAACTTTCCAAAGTTGATGGATAGTGCAAATTGCCCTTTTCCAGGGTAGCAAAATACACAGAAGCTGTTTTTTTTTTTTGTTGGCTGCAGTTTCATTGAAGGAGGTTTAGCGAATGGCCCGCAATNTAGCAAAATACACAGAAGCTGTTTTTTTTTTTTGTTGGCTGCAGTTTCATTGAAGGAGGTTTAGCGAATGGCCCGCAATGAGCTCTTGGCTGGCACGGAGATGTTGGGACACATTGGTGTCAGTCAAGGAAGGGAAAGGGACGCAGTGACACCCTGCCACTTCCCACGGCTTAGTTGAATAATTAAGAGCTGGCACTAAAAATAAATCAATAAAAAAAATATCATTTATTTTTTTTTCCCGTTTGGGGAGAGGAAAGACAATTATTGCAGATGTGGAAGACTGCAGAAAACGCTTTCCAAAAGAGCCCCAGGCCAGGGCAAGAGGAGGTCACCCTATGCAAATGGCGACCACGACGAGGGGCCACAGCCCGGCGCTGGGGCGGAAGCCGAGCAGCCCTAAATCACTCCGGGAAGGCCGGTGCCGGCCTCGTTCTCCGCCCTCTTCACCGTCGGCAGCAGCTGCCCGACTTGGCAGCGGGCAAGCCCCGGCGTCGCTCCCCCGCGCTGAGGGAATCGCTTCGGCGGTGGGAAACCCCGAGCTCCGGGGCGACGCTCCCGCCTTTTCGCCTCAGCGCGGCTCGCGCGAAGCCACCTTCTGGCCGCCTGCCAAAAAGGCGGCCCCGCCCCGGGGCCCAGCACGCGCCCGGTGGTGGCGCGGGCTCGCGCGCGCAGGCGAGCGGCTCCCCTTCGCTGGCGGCGGTTGCGCGAGACCCCTCGCGGCGGTCCTCCCGCCTGTTCCTCCTCCTCCTCCTCCTCCTCCTCCTGCGCCAGGCAAGGTAAGAGCGGCGGCGCCCGCTTGGCTCTGCAAATGCCCGGGGACGAGGACGGAGCCGGTCTGGGAAAGGGCGCAGCCAGAACTCAAAGACGGCTTCGCCCGGGGGAAGAGTCCTGGCTGCGGTGCTGCTGGTGCAGCTGCCCAACGTGAGTGCGGAGTGCAGATCGCGAAGTTGGGTTTTCTTTTTTTTTTCTTTTTTTTTTAAAATTAATATTTTTTCTTCCCCCGGACCGAGGATTGACCCGATCCCGCCGGGAGTTAAGTGGTGGCACGAACTCGTGGGGTTGAAAGCGAACTGAAATCGTTCATTTGTATTTTTTTCCTTTCCTTGACTCGGAAGTAAGTCATTCGAATTCAGCGCGGGGTTCTCATGTGAAAATCCGGGGTGTTTTTTATTTTTATTTTCCTTCTCAGTGTTCTGAAATAGCGTGTTTTTGTTTTGTTTTTTTTTTAAAATAGAACAATTTTTCCACCCATTTATGCAACGCAGGCTATGCATATCGCGTTTAATGCTGGTTTGGGAGTCAGCCTGGACTAGCGGTTAAGGCGCTGGATTAGAAGGAGCTGAATTCAAGTGTTGCCTTCGGCACAGGCGCCAACTGGATGGCTTTAGGCGAGGCAGAATCTCTCAATCTAGGAAGAACGCAGGGGGTAATTTCCGAAAAGGTTGGCTACCAAACTTCAGGGACTCCTTTGGGAGTCAAAGAAACGATATAGAGAAGAAGAAGAAGAAGAAGGGGAAAAAAAACACAAAACCTAGTTCAGTTGATGCCTGTGTTATGTCTACTCTACCTAATGTCCCACTAAGATTATTGAGGTAAAGCTCCAGAAAACTACAGAATCAAACTGAAAAGTTTCCAGTTCAGTTAGGTTTGGATGCTGAAAAGATAGTGTTCTCTCTCCTTTGGTTGGGCATTTTTTGAATAAAACTGGAGAGTATATGTTAAGAGCTGTGGGCATAGAATTTGTGCATACTTTCCTCAACACAATTTCGGCAAAGACTTGTGTGCATGATGGTAGGTGAACTCCGATGACTAATAACAAGGAAATATTGTTGCACTGGAGTGAGCTGGTTATTTGATATATGGAAAAGAGAATAGTGGATTTTTTGGGGTTGTTAAAACCCTTCGTTTCAAGATGTTCTGAGTTTTTTTTTTTTAAATATACTAGGAACGTGATATAATGGTAAAGGGTTGAAAGGAGTCATTTTAACAATTGGCATTTCCACCCACCCACCCCCGACTTTACTCCCATATTGCATACTTTACCATTGGGATAATCGGTTAGGTATTTGTAACAAGCCAAAATGGGTTTGATGAAATGGTATTTTAAATTTGATTTCAGGATTTATAATAATAAAATACCATATGATTCATGATGAGATCCCCTAATATTGTGCCCTTCCCTACAATAACTCTTAGTCACTGCAACAATCACAGTTTTTCTGGTCTCTCTTTGTTATTTTGTGTCAGATTTTAGATTATAATGTCCTTGGGAATTGTTCTGGGGTGGGTTTTTTTGTACTCCATAAACTTTGTAAGGCATGGTAGAAACAGCACAAGACTAATTGGTATCAATGTACCTGCTTTCACTGTGCCTTTTTTCTCATTCCCCCCCCCCTCAAAAAAACCCACCCATGATGATGAATTTCCAATGTATCTCTGACACTGTTCTTCAGGAAACTTGTTTCATGTCTGTGTTTTTGTAACTTTGCTGGTGAATAATGCAACCAAAATGAACTTTCCATTTGGGAGAGTATAATAAGAGAGATATTTGCTTCATTAACTGTCAATTATTGTATGTACTGAGGTGTAAGAGTGCCTTTCAAAACAGAAAAAACCTACTATGGAAATTGAGATGTAATGGAATTTTCCCATGAAGTCTTCCATCTGATTCCTCCCCCCCCCCCGCCCTGTAAACTCTGCTGGCTCCAAAAGCTAAATAAAGCAAAATATTCCTCTATGAAGTACACACTTAAAAACAAACCCTTTAAACACCTCTAATCTCTGTAGTTACTACTAATTAATTTCTATTCTCAACACCCCTTTATTGCCTAGCTTGCCTTTTTGTTTCAGTACTATAGTAGCCTCACTATCATTTTGGGTCAGTCTCTCTCAAAGATAGGATTTTGGGAGAGGAATAGTTGTCTACTCTACATCTGGGGTCCCCAACCACCGGGCCCTGGACCGGTACCGGTCCGTGGATCATTTTGTACCGGGCCGCAAAGAATGAATAATTGTGATTAAAATATATATTTTATATTAGCTAAAGCTAAGAAGCCCTTTACTATTGGGGAAGAATTGATTTTGCCAGTCCTTGAAAAAGTGTTTCTGCGTGAAACTGGTCCCTGGTACAAAAAAGGTTGGGGACCGCTGCTCTACATCACTCCATTTGGAAAGTTGGTAAAGAGGAAGGAGAAATGGGTTGTCTTATGACTCGGCCAACCACATTGTTTTATTTGTTTGGTCAAATAATGAATGGCAGGTTGTGTTTGTTTTAGAGCAATGTTTCTCAACCTTGGGGATTTTAAGCTGTGTGAACTTCAATTCCCAGGATTCCTGGCTAGGGGAATTCTGGGAGTTGAAGTCCACACAGCTTTAAGTTGCCAAAGTTGAGAAACACTGCCTTAGAGAGCAGGAAGAAAGAGAAGTCTTCTTCTGTGGCTATGAGTCACCCTGAACCCTCTTTCTTTTCATTTATGAAGGACTGATACAAAACCTTAAGCTGCCAGATAACAGAAAGGATTTAGGGAGCCATTGTGAGCTGTTGATGCTAAAGCAATACTTTATCTCTGGAGATAAAGTTAGAGTTGGAATTACCATGATTTCAAAACCGGATTGAAAGCTGCCTTGGATGCCATTGTGAATATGTTTTGTCAACCACACCTTCGTTATTGGGGCAAATAGAGGCCCCAATAATCCTGAACCCAATCCAGAGAAATTGAATATGCTTCAAGTCCCATAGGAAGCATTTTAACTATCTCTGTAATTCCGACACTTAAATCGTTTTGCCTCGAACGCATTTTGCCTCGAAAGCATTCCGATGTGGCGGATGACATTCTTTCCCTGATTTCATTGGATGAGTTAATAAAAACATGGTCTGAGTACACCAGTCAGCCACTTTTAATGGGATTCATTATTTTCCTTTCCCTCTCGTTCATCCCCTTCTGAAAGTCCATTCTTTCCAAAGGTATTTAGGTTTACTGAAAGTTAGTTGGCTGGAAAAGTTCACATAGCGTATCCATGACAACTCTCAGAAATCAGGGTGACTGAATGGGGTGAAAACAATGGATGGACTTACCATGCAGAAGAAAAGAAAGGAGTCTGTCTAGGGATGGAGAAGGAGATCACAAGCTGCGCTCTTTATTATTTGTGATCTATAAATTTTATTATTTAAGCTGTGCAATGGTAAATTACTGCTGTTATATTGCCAAGAGGACAATACAGACATGAGTTGAAGTTGAACTGGCCTCAAAGGATGTTTTCTGTATGACTACATTATATGTAAACAAATCTTTTAGGAGCATTTGTTGAGGCGGCTGTTCTAATTTAGGATAGAAGTGAAATAACTAAGCCTTAAAGATGACAGGATTTTGGCAAAAGCTTTACTGGTCTAGATGCCGTTCAAGTGGTATATCTGGGACATACCACTTTATACCACAAGTAAGCGCTGTTTTTCTTTTTCTTCTCTCAGCAAATTTAGTAGAGTCCTACTGGCCATACAAGGTAGGACCTGATACAGGTAGTCCTCAACTTATGATCACAATTGAGCCCAACATTTCTGTTGCTAAGCAAGACAGTCACTAAGTGAGCTTTTCCCATTTTATGACCTAACTTGCCACTGAATCACTGCAGTTGTGAAGTTAGTAATAGGTTGTTAAATGAATCCGGCTTCCCTATTGACTTCGCTTGTCAGAACATTGTAACCGTGTGTGTGTGTGTGTGTGTGTCTGTGTCTGTCTGTCTGTCACATGACCCGAGGACACTGCAACCATCATAAATATGAGTCAGTTGCCAAGTGTCTGAATTTTGATCACATAACCATGGGGATGCTGCAATGGTTGAGTGAAACACAAATAACTTTTTTTCAGTGCAGTTGTAACTTTGAATGGTCACTAAATGAACTGTTGTAAGTCGAGGACTATCTGTAGAATGTCTCATATTCCATGTAAGACTGCAGTTTGGTGTCAACGTGGCCTAGCTCCCAACCCCTTGTTTTTTCTGCAATCATTTCTCTTGTTGGATTTATTTTGCCTATGAACAATTCTTTGAATTGTTTTGAATTCTTTGAATTTGAAATTTGAATTTGAATTCTTTGAAACTGTACATGTACCATGTACAAGCATGTACACCTATTTTTAAAACCCTTCAACGAACTTAATGTGGCTTTTGAATATTTTTCCTTGGTCAACAGAAAAATGTCAGGTGTGCAATGTGACACCTTTTTAATTCCTCCACCCATTGATTTTTTTTTTTAATTCTTGCAGTGTATAAAATGATTAAATGGATGGTTGGACTGCTGGACAAAGCCCAGCCAGCTTCCTGCGTGTCCCTCATTTGCAAGAATGCTTTTGAGATACAAAAGCATTTGTAGGCAGTCTGTAGATTGGATGACTGTGTACAGATAGTCCTCTACTCACCAAAGTTACAAAGGCACTGAAAAAAGTGACTTATGACCATTTTTCACAGTTCTAACCTTTGTAGCATCTCCATGATCATGTGATCAAAATTCAGATGCTTGGCAACTAGTTCATACTTATGACCATTGCTGTGTCCCAAGCTCATGTAATCAACTTTTGCAATCTTTTGCAACCTTTTGACAAGCCAAGTCAATGGGGAAGCCAGATTCACTTCACAATTGAAGTATTAACTTATCAATTGCAATGATTTACTTAACAACAGTGGCAAGAAAGATAGTAAAATGGGGCAAAACTCACTTAATGAATGTCTCAACAACATACATTTTGGATTCAATTGTAGCTGAGGACTACTCTATATTTCATCCCTGTTTCACCTTCTCTCAAAAGACTAAAATAAGCTGGGATGAGACCTAACATCTCTGGATTGTTTAAGTGGCAAGAAGCAACTCTTAGCAGCTTAATTTAGGGCAAATTGTGTTTTTCTACTCCTGGTATTTTGTAACTGGCACAGCCTGCAATGCTAGCCATTTCCTGAGAGGAGTTATGTCAGGCTCTTACAATTCCAAAATATTTGCCTAACCCTAGACTGTCACTTTATTTTAAGTCTGTTTATAAAGCAATGTAATTTGGTTAATTTTGACCAGAATTCCAAAACGGTTGGACTAAACTTGTGATTGCTAAATTCTCAACAAATCAGAGCCCTAAAAGTTATATAGTCGAAAAGTGTTTTGGATAGGGTAACTACCACTTGCCAAAGTACTGAACTACATGAACCCATCAAAAGGCTATAATAGCTTCTTATTGGGAACAAATAGTATAATTGGGGACTTTTTAAGTTTAGAATGAAGGCAGTTAAGAGGGTGTGATAGAAATATATAAATCAACCGAAAAGTAGGATGGTCCCAAAGTCATCCAGGAACACTTAAAGGTGATTGATTCAGCACAAGCAAAAAAAAAATCACTTTTAAATTTTAATGATTTTGGACTTCGCTAGGATGGGATGTGACAATAGCTGACAGATTAATTGGATTTAATTGGTCAATGGATTCATATTATAGAATACTGCTATTGGTACTTAATAACTCATGATAACTGATTCTTACAGAGGTAGTTTGTGATAGGGAGATGTACTTTCAGCTCAGTTTTGAATTTTCTGTGGTTGATCACGATGAGAACAGAATGCCAGACTAGGCCAGGGCTACCATCTGCTTAATACTCTTTTTTTCTTCATGATACTCTAGGCTTGATCCCTTCTGTTGAAATATTAAATCATCTTTTCTGCAAATAATTTGGGTATGTTAAGGAATGATGATCTTCTCAAGAAAAATGAAAGGGCAATTCTCTTTTTTTCAAGGAAAACCAAGTTTCAGTTCAATAGTAGCAAAACCACTAAATTTCATTTTTCTCTGCAGAGCTTTTTTTTTTTTTTTAAATTAACCTGGTCGGAAAATGTTTTTCAAGATATTATTGTATAAGCAGAAAATAGATGAACCAAGATTAAATGATGTTGGAACGATCTGGGAAATTTCTAACTCCTAGAGTGGTGCCACACTTTGGATCGAAAGATTAAAAAGAGGTCCTGAGCGCACAAGCTTTCACCTGAAGTAAAGATGGTCCTCTACTTACGACCACAGTTGAGCCCAAAATTTCTCTTGCTAAATGAGACATTTGTTAAATGAGTTTTGCTCCAGTTTATGACCTCATTTCCCATGGTTGCTAAGTGAATCACTGAAGTTGTTAAGTTTGTAACACAATTGTTAAGTGAATCTGGCTTCCCCATTGACTTTGCTTGTCAAAAGGTTACAAAAGATGATCACATGCCCCCGGGATACTGCAACCGTCATAAATATGAGTCAGTTGCTGAGCTTCTTCATTTTGATCACGTGGCATGGGGATACTGCAGTGGTCATAAGTTTGAAAAACAGTCATAAGCATTGGTGGGATTCAAAAAAACTTAATACCAGTTCTGTGGGCATGGCTTGGTGGGTATGGCAAGGGAAAGATACTGCAAAATTCCCATTCCCTCCCCACCCCACTAACCTGCTTTCCAGCTCCATTCTCCTGTGCAGGGCAAAAAAAAAGACCCAGCCGATCAGCTGGGACTCGGGAGGCAGAGAATAGATGGAGGCGGGGCCAGTCAGGAGTAGTATTTGCCGATTCTCCAAACTACTCAAAATTTCCACTACCATGTCTCCAGAACTGACCAGAACCTGCTGAATACCACCTCTGGTCATAAGTCACTTTTTCAGTGCTGTTGAAACTTTGAACGGTCACTAAATGAATTGTTGTAAGTCAAGGACTACCTATACTCTTTAAAGTGGCCGCATCTTTTTTCTAGGATCATAAGAGTCCCCTTCAAAGCAGTAGTATAATCTTTGGAAAAGTCAGGTTTTGTCTAAGTGACAGACAAGTGATGCTTGCTTAGACTTGCATATTTTTGCCCTTTCAATATGGGGGATACTGTAGAGTTCTAATACAGTTACTCCTGGACTTACAACCATTTGTTTAGTGACCATTTGAAGTTACAACAGCATGAAAAATATTATTTACACCCAGCCCTTGTGCTTACAACTATTACAGCATCCCTATAATCACATAATCAAAATTCAGATGCTTGGCAACCCAGGGTCATGTGATCACAGTTTGTTACCTTTCCAGTTGGTTTATGATAAGCAAAGTCAATGAAGGAAACCAAATTCACTTAAGGACCACAGGATTCATTTAACTGCAGTGATTCTCTTAATAACCATGGCAAAAAAAAGTTAGCAAAATTGAGCCCGACTTGCTTAACAATCCCCTTGTTTAACCATATAAATTTTGGTCCTAACTGTGATGATGAGTCGAGGATTATGTATGAACCATGGTGGCGCAGTGGTTAGAATGCGGTACTGCAGGCTACTTCTGCTAACTGCTGGCTGACTGCAATTTGGCAGTACAAATCTCACCAGGCTCAAGGTTGACTCAGCCTTCTGGCCTTCTGAGGTGAGTAAAAGGAGGACCCAGATTGTTGGGGGCAATATGCTAGCTCTGTAAACCGCTTAGAGAGGGCTCTAAAGCAATCTAAAGCAGTATATAAGTCTAAGTGCTATTGCTATTACCCATACCTTTTATTTCCAAGCTATTCAAGACTGCTAGCATTTACTTTTTAAATAAAGGGTATGATCCTAAATAATTTCACTAGGAAATTGAACATGAAATGAATGAGGCTTTAAAAATAAATGTGTATTTTGAAGTTTAATACAACTTTGCCAAGGATTAATGACTGTCCCAGAGGTAACTGTACTATCATACATTAAAAAAAAAAGGATACAAGACATGGAGATGAAAAGAATGTTTTTGTTGGTCCTGGCATCTGTTTTTGTTATAGTTTTAGGCATCCCTTGGTAATGAGAGAAGAGAGTTTGTTTCCAGAGAGGTATTTTAAATAGTTCTGTAGTCCTTTGAAGTGTCTCAGAGCAGAATCCCACTTTTATTTGATCTGGATTTCATTATTGTTATTAAATACATGAAACAGCTGCAAAAGACAAAGATTTGGGTCAGAAGAACATGTTTTGTAATCGGGACCTGAATCAAATCTGACAAGGCTTTGCAACTGTTACACAGGTAGTTCTCGACTTACAACTGCTCGCTTGTGACTATTCAAAGTACAACAGCACTGAAAAAAAAATGACTTATGACCATTTTTCACACTTAAAATCGTTGCCTCCCCATGGTCATGTGATTTACATTTGGATGCCTGACAGCTGACTCATATTTATGATGGGGTCATGTCCTGTCATAAGGTCTTTTGCGACCTTCTGACAAGCAAAGTCAATGTGGAAGCCAGGTGCACTTAACAAACGTGTTACTAACTTAACACTGGCAGTGATTCACTTAACAAATGTGTCAAGAAAAGTCGTAAAATGGGACAAAAGTCACTTAACAAATTTCTCACTAGGCAACATAACTTTTGGGCTCAATTGTGGTAGATAGAAGATATTCGGTCCGCTCCAACAGGTATTCCCAATATCAACTGATCAAGCAAAAGTTGTATTGATTAATTTATATTTATGTCATATTAATTTGATACTTTACCACTGAACTGAGTTTGACTGATTATATGGACAGATGCTTATCTTCTTGGCTGGTATAACTTTTGGCTTTTTCCTCTTTCTTTAACCTTGCTCACTATATCTTTATATAAGCTTTTTTTTAAAAAAAAGAAAGCTCACCAATTTACACAAAGACCCCAGGTTTTGATTAGCTCAGCTTTGTTTGGTTTTACTTAATTCAACAATGCTATATTTCTGGTTGTGCCCAAGTCCTTCCCTGGGCCCTAATTTTTTAGGAACATTCTATCAGATAAAATCTCATGATGGCTTAGACACCCTGCCAAAATTAAAAACCAGAAAATTTTCATATTTTAGTGCTGCTCATCTCTTTCAAAGTCCTTGGGCACCTTTTGGGAATCTAAATGGTGTTGCATGGCCAAACCTTGGGCCAACTGTGTGGCTCCAAGAAGACGGATATTCCTGCTGTGGAAAATTTGAATAAAGAATAGCAGAGAAGTTCTATATTAGGAATGGTCCAGACAATATAAAGGAAAGATTCCAAAGATAATAGTGTTAAGGATTCCTTAGGTTGTGATATTCTGGTTTACTTTAAGCAACCTTGTCTGTTGTAATCAGTGGAATGACCTCTATGACCTAATATCTCTATTGCCTAAATAACGGCGAAAGATAACAAGAAAACTGTTATCTCATTTGAACAAATGAGGGTTGAACTTTGCAAACTTCTACCAACCATAGTAACTGAACTACAGTATTGCCAATGTTTCCAAATCAGATTTGAAAAAAAGTACGAAATGTAATTGCACAGCATTTAGTGATTCATAATATGTAAGGAATGACATCATGGAGCCCACTGGATGTGACTGAATTTAATAATTTCAGAGTCTTGTCAGACTTAATTAAGGCCTCTACGTTCTTAGCTTTGATGTGTACCATGAGTCAGTCTATAAATTTCTCCAAATTCATCACACTAATTAATAAAAGCATTTATTAATGAAACTTACCTCCAAACATTAGACTTTGTTTATTATGGTTAATCCATAACTTTCTTTAAAAAAAGAGTACTATTACTGTGCCAGAATTGATTAAATATTTTTTTTATTTAGCTGAAAGAAAAATTTCCAGATGCTCTTTCATTTACATTGTCTGATCAAACAGGCATGGAGATACCTACTTTTCACTTGCTTTGATTTGATGCTTCTTTACCATGGCCTCCTCTAAAATTGAGCCCAGAGAATGTTTGGGTCATTCTGGGAAAATAACAGTTTCAATAACAAATATAGAATAATCTAAATGAATTGGAATTTAAAAAAAATAGTTTATAAAAATAAAATAATTTATAAAAATATAAATAAATATTTATAAATAAATATAAAGATATATTTATTAAATATATATAAGTAAATATATATTTATTTATCAATAAATACACTTTATAAAAGTGTGTCCAAAATTTTGATTCCTTATGAATAGATAGTGCAAACCACATGGTCAACTGATGTTGAAGCAAGATAAGAAAACTGCTTGATTTTCTTCAGCCTGTTTAAAAACAACTTTGATGTGTAGAAAACAATAATAGTTAAACATTGCCCTTTAATAAATGTTGGCTGATCCATCTGCTGTAAAAGGCAGAACTTTAGGGGCCAATTCAAAACTGGCAACTCTAATAGACCTCATTATAATTTTTGTCATGTAAGGAATTGACAGATAATCCAGTCTGCCAAGGAAAATAGCCTGAAGCTATATGGTTTGCAGAGCTAGCAACTTTGTACTATGACATATTAGCAAACTTTGGGCATCCAGAGGCTCATTTCCATATCTCTTTGTAAGAAAACCCTCCCGCATCTTGATCCATCCTTTGAAGTTGTTTGACTAAGCTTTCTCTGGCAGGGGAAGAAAAAAAAAAGAATATTTCCTACCTTTTTTTGGTTGTTAAGCAGTACTTCTTTCTGAAGACTCTGCCTTCTTTGCATTTTAAAGTTTCAAGCTGCAATGTCTACACTTCTCAAGACTTAGCAAAAGCTACAACTTTTGCTTGTGGGAGGTATCACTAAAGTATCCACCAGCATCTTTTTCCTTGGTTATTGGTTTGCTCTAGGATGTACAACATGCAAAAGGCATCCGTTCAGCCAAGAGTCTTAAATTGCCACAGAATCACATGTGGTTTCCCAAACTTGGGGAACGCAACTGCCAGAACAACTACAAAAGTTGTCCTTAGTTTTAATTTTTAATGTGGCAGAACAATGAATGCAGGGGAATTAGAATTCACTTAAACCCCTCCTCCCCATGTTCAACAGACACCAGTTAAGATTAAATATAGCCCTGAATTTGAAGGGGGGGGGGGAAATTTAAGATTAGCATCTCAGTGTCTCTTTCCAAAGGCAGATTTTTTTTTGTCAAACTGTTTCAGGACTGCAATTCTATATAGGTTTCTCTATATAGGTTTCTCTATATAGGTTTCTAGGATGGGACAGTAGAAATTGCTGTTAATTACTCAACTTTACTTTGCATCTGGGAGTCTGTTTATTACATGTATAATTCACAAAGATAAGGGAAACAGATAATTCTTAAACAGGTTTCTGGAATAAATGTTTAAAATGTCCTTATTTATTTTTAGCAGGAAGAGAAAAATATTTTGAGGATATTATTCCTGTGCGTGACTCCTAGCTACCTCTGATGATTTACTTCATTTTTAACACTTACATAACTTCCAAACATCTGGGGAGGTTACAAAAATCAAAATAATAAAAGTGGTTCACAATGATATCCTTTAAAAGTATGTATGCAATTCTTACGTTCTCAAAAATTGCTTAAAATGTAAAATCATAATCATCAACCAGCACTCCAAATTAAATTGCTGTAAGGTGGACACAAAGGAACCTCTTTGGGAAAAGTTTTCCATGAAGATGTTGGAAGAATTATCCTTCTGGGTTCAGTTCCAAGTGGGGGAAAAGACATTGGAAACATGGAAGCTATTTGGAAAGATAGTTTAATGATGGACAGGACCACGTGGCTTGAAGCTCCAAAGAAGGATGATCACATACTTCAAGGTGAAGGAAAAGAGAAAGAAGGGCTGGCCAAGATGCTGAGAGACCCTTATATACCCTCTGTTGGGCCCCACCTTAGTGTTTCCTGTTCCTGTGCAAGAAATGTATCCCATTGGCTGTCAGACTCCCGGGGCGGGGGTCTCAGCTAACTCTGTAGGCTTTCCTGAGTTCCAAGCTTGGTTGAGCCTTGTTGGATGATGATGCACTGAAAGGGCTCTTGGGCAATTGCTATACCTTTACCTGGAGATCTTTGTTATGTAAAGTATTCTGGCCCAGGCCTTAATGACCCACCCATTAACAAAGGTGGGGATGAGCTTCTGCTTCTGAGGTGTTTCTGCTCTTGAGTTTCTACTCTTTTTAAGGGAAATATTCTGCCTTTTTAATATTTCCTAGGATATTTCAATTTTCTCGGAGAGGGGTGGGTACTAGCTTCCTACAAAGGGTACACTACAATGAAAAGATCCTTTCTGTGGAAGATACCAGCCAAGTATAGTTAGTGGAACATTCTGTCATAAGTTCTTGCGGTGACTATTTTGTTTCTATTTCAGTTATTACAACTGATTTCTTTCTTACAATCTTATTTCAGGCCTCTTCAATTTGCATCTGTTATAAAAAGCCATTCCAATAATGCAAGTTTGTTTTACCTTTTCTGAATAGAAAAATTATCCCAACCCATGAATAGAGTAAACTTATTATTACCCAGGATCCAAGGTTTAAAATATATTTTGATACATTATTCTTATGATGATGGTATTTGGATACTTCTTAAGCTTGTCAGCAGGTAGCAGCCCTTGGCTCATCTTATCTGAATCGAAGCTAAGCAGGGTCAGGCCTGGTTTAGTCGGTAGATGGGAGTCTGCAAGGAAATGCCAAGCTGTGGACTAGACAGGGAAGTTGACAAATAAATATCCTTGAAGAAGCAGACTTTGGCAAAGCATTTCTATACCATTGCCAAGACAACTGCAAGGACATGTCCTTAACTCAAAAGAGACACAAACATGACTTCGAGTTATTCTGTTTCTGTCTCAGTAGATTTTTCTGAAATACAGGGATCATTCTTATGCTACTGAAAAAATATTTTTTTTCCAATTGGCACCCTTTGCCAAATGTAGACTGCTAATCTCTTAAATTGAGGATTATCTGTACAATATCAGTCTTTTTTGACACCTTTGTTGAAGTTAATGGTTCCTGGCTGATGTTTGACCTGCTTTAGAACTTGGGGCATGAAACAACAATTAGAAAGAGAAATGTTGTGGGTAAAAATATCCTATCTTTCTGGAATGCTTCTGCAGGTGTGATTTTGAGACTCTAATTCTGGCACAATTTGTGAGGCACGTTGACTGGTCTAAAAATTGCTGCCTTTGTGGCAAAGCAATACATAAAAGGCTATATTGTTGATCAGAACTAGAGTAAAGTTGCAGTTGATGATCAGAGCTGGTCCCATGCTAGATATTAAAAGTGATTTGGATACAGTACTGCATATGTCTTCTCTGTTTGCTTTATTGGGTAAGCGGTAACTCTTATAAATGCATGAGACTGAAGAAAAGATGACAGGCTGTCAACAAGTAGTTATGAACTTTCCCATTTTTCTTGCATCACCTGCTTCTATATAGTGACTGAATATGTTAGGGTTGATTGAAAATGTGGTGGCAAATGTAGTGGCAACCTGGATCTTAAGTCTATTTTCTGGTCTGTGAATGCCTAAGACTATTCTTTAGAATGTCCTAAAATCTGATTTGACTGATGAAAGGGAGATACTTATCAAACAACCCCCAGTAGCCCTCATAGGCAAGATCTGCTATTCTTCAGCTACTAATAGATTGCCTGTTCTACTCGTGATACTAATCAAGATTGCTATTTCTTGGCTGCTTGGTAGCAGTTCAGGAATAATTTTCTTGAAATCCCAGAAAGAATAAGATGGTTAAAGCCTTTAATCATTTACTGTAGTAATAATCTGGCAGACAGTGAGTGCTTGGGGAAAATGAGAGCAATTGGATTGGTGTAAATGGCTGGGCTCCTATTCATTGCTGCTCACTTACACATTCTTATGGTCTCCATAGTCTTCTAGGGAGACCAATACATTCTCCAAAAAATATGACCACCCATGTTTTTGTGTGAGATATTGGGTCTATCAACCGTCATTTATATTGCTTTCGTAGAACAAGAAGGCTTTCATGTTTTATAATGTCCAGTATGTTTTTGTTTTCTAGACTTAAAGAATGATAGCAGCTGGGAAGTTTGCAAGTCTTCCACGGGATATGCAGATGAACCATGAGTTTCCATTGGCCTCTTCTATGGATCTGTTGAGCAGCAAACCCGCTCTGGCTGATGAACTTCCTTCTGGTACCCATCAAGATATTTCTATCCATGGAACCCTTCCGAGAAAAAAAAAGGGAACCCTTCTTCTTGGGTCATGTGATGCCTTCAACAACATGAGAATGTTGCCATGTACCCAAACCAATCAGTCTCCAGGCCCTTTCATTCAAGGTGTCATTGAAGAGTATCCCCCGAAAAACAGGAAAAGTGACAGCCATCCACACAGGTAAATCTTGTTAGTTTAAACCTGTTGTGAATGCTACTCTATTTTAATGGCATTAACAAAATCTCTCTTCCTCCCCACCTCTGTTGATAGATATCTCAATCATATCTTCTGTCAATCATGTCTCATGTCTTCTGAATAGATACAAGTATAACAATGTAGTTACATAATGGGTATGTATGTATGTATGTATGTATGTATGTATGTATGTATGTATGCTGTTTAGCTTTGTTCGGGTATTTTCCCATGTCATTGTAGTTGTGCTTTTAAAGTAGCAATGTTTCGGCAGAATCTCATCTGCCATCATCAGGCTTCTGTATTGTGTTCGTCTGTGAGTCAGACTTTCAGCCATTTCCAGTTTTAAATTTGGGGCTAGAGCTAACTGCTGTTGGCCAGAATGGTTTTTCTTCATCCTGATTGGGTTGGGAGTCTTGGGTTCTGGTGTTTATTGGATTATCCATATGATATATATATGGATATGGATATATATATCCATCATAGCATACATAAAACATACCATACAACTGTGCTTCGAAAAAATAAAGGGGACACACTTAAATAACACAGTGGTAACTCCAAGTCATCACACTCTTGAAATCTAAACGTTCACTTAGGTAGCAACACTGATGACAATTTCAAATTTCACATGCTGTTCTGCAAATGGAACTAACAACGGGTGGAGAAAGCATAGGCAGTTTTTAGCAAGACATCTCCAATAAAGGAGTGGTTCGGCATGGTGGACCACATTACATCAACAAACTCAAGCAAAAAAAAAGCCCTTTTCCTAGCCATGCTTTCCTCGGCTGATGGTTGGTCACTTTTGAATGCTGGCGGTGCTTTCACTCTTAGTGGTAGCATGGGACGGAGTTACAACCCCACAAGCGGCTCAGGTGTGCAGCTCATCCAAGGGATGGCACATCAATGGCGAGCTGTAGCAAGAAGGTTTTGGCTGTGGTCTGTCAGCGCTAGTGGGCGGTTCCACACGCCAGGGCCTACGAGGAGACAGGCAGTACATCAGGAAGACGCCGCGACAAGAGCCATAGGAGGCAAACAACCAGCATCAGGATGCGTCCTCCGCTTCTGTGCAACCGGAGGCGACCAGGAGAGCTCTGCAAAACATGCACCAGTCCCCCGGCGGGCCACAATGGTGTAATGTGGCTCGTCATGACAGTCAGAAACAGACTCCATGAGGGTGGTATGGATGTGCAACAGGCTGGGTGGTTGTGCTTACAGCCCAACACCATGCAGGACGTTTGGCAATTTGCCAGAGGAACACAAGAATTGGCAAATTCGCCACTGAGCGGCTCTGTGCTCTTCACAGATGAAAGCAGGTTACAACTGGAGCACATGTGGACAGACATGACAGGGTCTGGAGACGCCCATGGAGAACATTCTGCTACGCCTTTGGAACGTCTCCAGCATGACCGGTTTGGCAGTGGGTCAGTAATTGGTGTGGGGGTGCATTCTTTAGGGGAGGCCGCGACAGCCCGTCGTGTGCGTCGCCAGAGGTAAGGCCTGACTGCCATTTAGAGTACTTGAGATGAGATTCGCTCAGACTCCTCAGACCCCTTGTGAGACCATATGCTGGTGCAGTTGGCCCTGGGTTCCTCCTAATGCAAGGCAATGCTAGACCTTATCTGGCTGGAGTGTGTCAGCAGTTCCTGCAAGACGAAGGCACACATTAAAAATGAAATTCTATTGCCTTCTCTCAAAAGAAAGTATATATTTACCCATAACACTCAAATACACATGCTACATATATACATACATACACCACATATATATGTACATATGCATACATATCTATATATACATATATATCAATCACTATCCATTTTGAGTATATAGGAGAAAGAGGAAACTTGAGAGTTCACATGGCTGATCTATATGGAACGAAACTGACTGAATCTAGATGTTCTGCTTCGGATACCATGAAGCCGCCTCCCAGAAGGTAACAAGAAAAGCAGGTCATGAAGAGGAGATGTAGTGTCTCCCAGGCAATCCTGTGGACCCTGCTCAAGCATCACTTATATGATATGTCCTGGATAGAAGGGAGTGAACTTAACAACCATGATACTAACTTAACAAATGCAATGATTCACTTTACAACTGTGGCAAGAAAAGTCGTACAATTGGGCAAGACTCAAAAATGTATCATTTAGCAGCATAAATTTTGGGCTCACTTGTAACTCGAGGGTTACCTGTGTTTAAAAGGCCTGATGCACTATGCTTTCCCATCAATGTGACCTTTTTTTTCACCTCTCCAATGCAGTGGTGCTGGTAACCCCTGGCATTGAAAACACAAGGAGTACAGCTGTTGAGCAACAGCTGCAAGGGATGATTCAGCTGTTTGGAGCAGCTGAACATTGCACCTATCCAGAAAATAGAATAGCACAATTGTGTGTTTGTGAATGTGTATATGTGCATGCGTACTTGTGGTTGGGTTGATAGAATGCCTGAAGCATCCCTTACGAGAGCCACAGCAACTTACTCATTATGGTGAGTAAAAAATAGAGATTAAATGGTAAGTTATTCTTGTAGGTACTTTCATGCTTTCACCAGAAGTTGGTGCCATTTCTGAATCTGAGCCAACCACTGTCATCCTTGTCATCTGAACCCATTTCTAGCTATGGCCAAAGAGCAATTGCTTGTTTTCTGTTTTTCAATGTGCAACATTGCCATTCCATGGAGCTCAGGGTAAGCTGTGTTTCCACTGGTAGAAACTTTGACTCTTTGCTGTCTCCTACTTGCACCTCCTAAGCTATATTTGCGTCCCAACAGCAGAGCAAAGGTTTTGCAACTCCCAATTTAAGAGCGTGAATTGGCCGCACAATCAAATACAGGGAGGAGAAATGAGGTGGGGCATTGGTAATACTGTTAATATTAGGGCTTCTTCCACAGGTATCTGTAAAGAGTGCTGGCACATTCATGAAGAGTTCTCAATGGCTGTGTAATGAAAGTTGCAAGCTATTGTGAGGACACATCTGATCTTGAGAAGTGATGCTGATATGTTGGAAAGTCCACCATGTTTTAGCTGGTTCAACTCATCAGAAATCTGGACTGAATCTGACAAAACAAAATTGACTATATATATATATTTTTTTAAAGTCAATTCAAATGCAGAAATATTAACTAGATTGGGGGAGAATACCTGGCTTGGCAGTCATGTATGTGAAAAGGCTGATCATGAATCAATATGCCATGCAACTGCCAAAAAAGACTGACGCAGTTTTAGTTACATACTTCTGAAGAATCTGAGTTTCTGAGTCTTGAGAAGTAACACTGGAAACTATAATCTGCAGTTTGGGATGCCTCACACTTGTAAAATGAATGTAGATACATTGTCCACTCAGCTTATATTTGTACGTGCACTGTATGTTTGTAGTTTGTGTGTACATTGAGAGCTTAGGCACCAGAGACCAATTCTTTGTGTGTCAAATCACAGTTTGGCCAATAAAAAAATCTATAAAGAAATAGGTTTAATGAGTATTAATAATTCCCATGAGAAAAGGTTGAAGGAATAGGGTTTGTTTATTTAGTTGGTTTAACAAGCCTTGTGCTTTTGGGAGATATACATAGAAATATCTGGAAGCTTGTCACAAAGAAAACAGCAAAGAGTAATTTTCCACTGCTGTTTAAATTTAAGTTAAAAAAAATACTGATAGTTCATGTTGAACATTGATTTAATTTTAATTATAAGTCCAGTTTTAACCATTGGAGCAATTTCTTGGGATATGGTCAGCTTGTTCTCACGGGTGAGTTTCAAGCAAATCCCTAGACACCCATTTGTCAGGGAGTGCCTTATCTTTGGATTTTCTGCACCAAGGAAGGAATGGAATTAATTGTTCATGCCATGCCTGCTTTATGATTCTAAAACAGTCAGACTCTTTCAGTATTCTGGCTGGGGAATTTTGGGAATTGAAGTCCACATATATTAAAGTTGCCAAGGTTGAGAAACACCATTCTAAAGTCTCAAAGTTTCTTACCTTCTCCTGGTGTGTGAGTAGGGACCCTACTCCATAGGGAGGAGTAGTCCATAGGGAGGAGGGGAGGACAAATACCAAATTATCATAGACACTGATATCATAAAAGCAGGAGGAGCCAGCAATGCTGATAGGATTTACAGGCCCAGATCAGATTAAATAAATTGGTCTCCATAGTACACGGAAAAACAGATGTATGGACATCCCAACATCTGAGTCTCTTTCATGCTTCTCTCTCTCTCCATCCCCTCCAATAAATGCACACACACACACACACACGCACAATATCCCATTCTAGAGAAAAGTGAATGCCAACAGGAAGCCATCTAACTTAATCTGTGTTGCTATAGTTTTTCTCTTCCGTCACACCAATTATCATTTAACTTTTCTAACCATACCATCTGCCTTTTATTGAACAAAATGATTTCTTTCTCTCAGTAATTAACCAGTCTTGTGGTGCAGAATATTTTGATTTACTCATTTTGATTTTGATGTTATTCAGTGTGGAATTCTACATCCAACTTCATTTCAGAATCTTAAAACCATAAACTCAGAGGTTCAATGTAGAACAAATAATTACACAATATACTATGAACTTCACTACTGCCCAACAGCTACTGAGTCATCAAAGGGACACTGTGGAATCCCCCATTCTTGGAAACGTTTAAAAATAAGCTATATAATCAGCACTCAGGCTGGATCATGATAATCCCATTTCCATGCGGACTACACATAATTAATATTGTTTTAGAAGACAACCATGGTCTCACTAATGGCCGGTTGCTTAGCAAGTGTTCTAATTTATGACTGGCCTCCCAGAACTACTTGACCTGTGTGTTTGGAGTTTTGACAGCCATGCACACACCATGTACACATATTCCCTTCCAACCCTGCTGGAGCAGGTCATTGGATTAGAATCGGCAAAGCATCTCTGATTAGATTCTAGTAGTGAATAAAAATCTAATCAGAGATGTTTTGCCGATTCTTGTTGATTTGTTTTATTTGTGTTTATTTTATGTTGCTGAATTGCATTGACCTGTGTGTCCCTTCTTGTGCACAACCCAGAAGCTTTTGTGATTCTTTTGCAGCAAAAATTACCGACCTTTGGCTTTGCCTACTTTTCAAATGTGCTGGCACTGCCGCATTCTAGGTGCAGCCCCGCAGTCCCACCCCATTGAGCCCGCTGCACTGGAGGGACCTGCCCAAGCAAGTCGCGAGTGGAGTGGTGCACCAAGTCAATGGGGTGAGCCTGAGAGATGGAAAGAGAGAGAGAGAAAAGAAAGAGAGAGAGAAAGAGAGAAGGAAGAAAAGAAAGAGAAAGGGAAAGAAAGAAAAAGGGACAAAGAACGGGGGGCATGGAGGGGGGAGGGGGGAGAAGGGAGAGAGAGAGAGATCTGATGCATCAGGTTGAAATGAGGCCTAGTTTAGAGGCCCTTTTCCACATTGAACATCTTTGCCAGCATCTTTGCTGGCACATTGAAACATCTTTGGCTTCTAACTAATTAAAGGTTTTGTGGATGAAACATGGTCAAGACTATCAAGAAGTTCTCACATTTTGTTGAGGCTTTAAACAGGATCCATTGGACCAAAGATCTCCCCCCAAAATTATCTTTCTCCAAATGTATTACAGTGTCAAATTCTGAAAAAGACAAAACCAAAATGTACTGGAAAATTATGAGAACCACACACATATACACGCACACACACACACACACACACACACACACACATACACATACTCCCTTCTAACCCTGTTGGAGCAGTTGATTGGACTAGAATCGATATCTCATTATCTTCTCCTCCCTCCCTTTTTCTTTATTTCTTTTTCTTTCTGTCCCTTCCTTCCATCCTCTCTTTCTTTGGCCCTTTTTTCTTTCTTTTCCCTTTTCTCTTTCTCTTCTTCTCTCTCTCCTTCTCTTCCTCTCTCTCTCTCTTTTCTCTCTCCCTCTCTCAGGCTCACCCCATTGATGTACCACTCAGTGGTACATTCATGTACCACTCTGTTCAGACTTGCTTGGGTAGGTGCCTTTGGTGCAAGGGACTCAATGGGGTGGAACGTGGCGGCAGAAGGATGTTTGAAAGGGAGAGAAAAGCCACTCTGGCTTTGCTCTCCTTTCCCAACACTGCGTTCGGGGTGGAGCTCCTTGCACCAAAGTGTGCAAGTCAATGGGATGATCCTGCGGGGCCTTGCCTCGAACGCAGTGGGGGGATTTTTTTCTCACCCCTGAATTGTGCCCTGCTACTCACCTCCAGCGCCCCCCTGCCGCTTTTTAGGGCCCCCCTGCTGGTCCCCTTGCCTCTCAGCATCCCCCTAAGGAATCCCACCGGCCCCCAGGGGGCGGTACCGCCCACCTTGGGAACCAGTAATCTAGTTAAACCCTTTGCTCAGCCTTGATTCTGAATGATGCCAGTTATCCTCAGCATAGCTCTGAGGTTGTCCTCAAGGTGAGACACCACAAATCCTTCATATTTTTTTTTAACTTTCAGTCCACTCAAGAAGATGCATAGAGCCAATCTGGACAATAAATTGCTCTAGAGAACTGTGCACCATGGTGTAATGATGTCACTGTTCCAACAACTGGTGTGAGCTTCACACCACAAACTTACTGTCCGAAGGAGCTGTTTCATTCCACTGAATGATAGGGCTTCCCTGTCTATCTGTATAAATTAGCCAGTGCACATTTTGTACAATTAATGTTCTTTTTTAAAAAATAACAATGGAGGAAATGATGATATTTTCTTCTTTGGCAAAACAAACAGACACTGTGCGCTGTAACTTGAGTTCTGTTTCTTCCTGTACAATATTGAAGAAGGCTGGCCCTGTCAAAGTTCATGGCCTTTACAGTACTGTAAAACTGCATTGTTTAGTACACTGGACGACTCAGGAATAAAAATTCTGTTAGGTTTCAATTTTTGTGAATTTCTCCCTTTGACATTGTGACCTTAAATTGAAAAGTGAATGTTCCCCCACTCCCCAAACCTTGTAAGTTATTAACTAGCATAACAAGAATGTGAAAAGGGAGAGAGAAATGAAGAATAAAACGCAAGTGGATCTCTGGAATGTATAAAAACCCTTAAGGCAGGATGAATGTAGTGATTTTAGTGCCTTTTATTATTTAAACATTCCTTTCTTATCTTGTGATATTTGGTCAGATCATTATTCATTATTAGGTATTTCAAAAAATAGCATCTAGTGCTGCTATTAGCCTTTTGAACTTATGCTCTGGAAAGTTTTATGGTTATATAAAGAAATAGATCCAAATGTCTGCCCCAGCTGGATAGCACACTGTGGCATGTGGCAGAATAAATATATTGCATGTAGCTGTTTCCCTTAACTGATTATCATTTATTTTTTGTCTTTCTTTAAAAAAAAATAAACCTACGTACCAAATAATATCCATTATACTGCATAGGCAATTTTAAAATTCAAAATTTAGCCTTAATGGACACCAAGTAAATATTTAGGAAATGGTTTCAGTTACATGATGGGGATAAATAACCCAGCCCTCTGGCATCCTGAATAAGGAAAAAACCAAACATCCCAATAATTCAGGCAACCCAGGAGATGGCTAATGCTAAAGAAGGCTAAAAATGCCAAAAGCTCACATTCACCATTGTTGTTATTTATTTTTTAAGAAAATTCTTTTCAAGAATTTTTTAAGAGGGTCAGAGACCCTCTTGCAGATAACTATTAGCCTTGGCTTCTTACCACAGTACAGCTAAAAGCTATGTGGGATCAGCCTCACCTTATGTGAACTTAGCCTGTTCACATAAGTTGTACAACTGGAAACACGTGAGGACTGAACAGTACTTAAACTCCAGCTATTTCTGCTCTTTCCAATGATGGTATCCAAATTGGCACGGAAAGGAGTGGAATTAAGGCAGAGCACAAATTGGTTACAAGTGACCGTCAAGGTTTTGCCACCCAGAGGCTGCTGCTGGTTATTCTGCTTGGGAATAGTATTGAATGGAGACTGAATTCTTTGTCTCCCTCCCCTGCTCCTGATTTGAGGGGTGAACTGAACACATCTAGCTCAGATGAAGTTAAGAACATCACATAGATGCAAGATGCAGTCTCTAGTGGCATCCTGGCAAATACTCTTTTGTAAATATATACTGTTTTGGAATTGGGAAGACCTAGATTCAAATCCTCCTTCAGTTGTCAGCTTCTAGGATGATTGGATCAGTAACTTTGCTCTTTCCCAATTTACTTTAGAAAAGTGTGGATGTTAGATAAAGGGAAGCATCTCCCAATTTGTGCTAAAGATAGTCCTTGATTTATCACAGAGTATTCTGCATCTGTTCAAAATTATAACAACCTCCCCAAAAGCTACTTACAACCCAGTTTTGAAGTTCCAAGGTCATGACCCTCAGCACTTGGTAACGGCTGTTTACAGCACCCTATGGTCATATGACCACAAATTACAACAGTTCTACTAGCCCATAGCTAACAATGAGTTCGTTTAAGGCAGGATTGTCAAACTTGCATCCCGTGTGCGAGATGCGTCACATGTTGGCCATGCCCACGCCTGGTTTGACATCCCTGATTTAAGGCACTAAGCATTCATTTAATGACCTCTGTGAGAAAAGTCATAATATCCAGTCCTGTTAAAGGTGATCTATTTTACAATTGTTACGTCTTATAACTGTTTGACTGGTGCAAACTTGTTGAGAGCAGCCAGATATTTCAGGTGCATACATAGCAGACAGACAGACACACAATCTTCAAGTCAATATTGATTCCTGGTGAATGCCTGGACAAGTCCCTGTAGTCACCCATCTGGCTTCATGACTAAGGAAGGACTAGAACTCACAGACTCCCAGTTGCTAGCCTGTTGGATTTGATTTTAATGGTAATTTATGTAAATATCAACATCTCAAAATCCCCAGAAACAAGGGTTTGGGGGGATATCCTTAACTATTGCAATAATTTTCTCTGCCTTCAGTTCTCTGCCTTTCTTTTTTTGAACAATGGTTCAACAATTCTTTTTTCCCTGTTCTCTCCCTTCCTTTGTGCAAGTACACCCTGAAATAAATGATCTTCCTCTTTTTCTCCTCCATTCTCCATACCTCCTCCATGTAGTAGATTACAAGTTATTAGATGCAAGTTATTTTTATAGTAGATGCAAGTTATTTTTATGCACACAGCAGAGACTAGTATAGTACTGCCTATAGAGAGTCATATACCAACATTGTTGTGGGGTAGATTGAGAACTATTTACAAAGTGTACACTACTATTACTGTTAATCTTCTCATCACTCCTTATCACCCATCCCTTCCCACTTGTGATTGTANAGGACTGTAACTTTGTTGCTTGTATCCATACAATTTATATTGACTGTTTCCTAGTATGATTTGATTGTTGATTGTAGCCTATGACTATCATTAAGTGTTGTATGTTATGATTCTTGATTCTTAATGAATGTACCTTTTCGTTACGTATACTGAGTATTTACACCAAGACAAATTCCTAGTGTGTCCAATCACACCTGGCCAATAAATTATTCTGTTCTATTCTATTCTATTCTATTCTATTCTATTCTATTCTATGATACCTTTTGACCTTTTTGGGTTTGCCTTTGGATTGAATTCTAATGTGTTTCCCTTAACAATTTGGGAAATGCCGCAAAAGTTCCAGAAACCGTGAAAACTCAAATTCAGTTCAACTTCACTAATGGTTTGGTGATTAGTTCTTCGTGCATGACAAATGCAGTTTTGAGCTGAATTCTTTTTCTGTGAACCAATTAGAACTGTTGAGCATAGTCCCAAAGTGCATGTAGACATACTGGAAAGGTTCTTCTCCAGGTAGTCTCAGCGTGCAAAGAGGAACTAACACTCTGATGTTGATGGTTTGAGAGGATAGTTTGCTCAAAGGCTGATTTTCAGACAAGCTAAGCAGGGACAGACTTGATTGGGAGCTGATTAGGAAATCTCAAAGCTACAGGGTAAAGTTTAAAGTTGGAAAAATATCCTGGAAGAAAGTAGCAGCAATCACTGTCATATTTTTGCAGACAAAACGACAAAAAGTTATCTTGGTAGTTACCAGGAGATGAGTTCAATTTGAGGAAGATTCTACATAATAAGATTCAGGTCAGACAAACTGGGCAGGAGACGAGCTACTAATGACTTCTCTGGAAGGACAGCTCTTATGATCCTTCTGACTTTTGATGGACTCCACCTTTTTACTTGAAATGAAGAATGGCAAGAGAAAGATGGAAATGTTTTTTTTTTCTGGGGAATTGGAGGTTCACTGGTGTTGGTGTAAGATCTGCATGGCACCATGCCACTTTCTTCCCCCATAGTGTTCAGGCTCTTTAGAAAAACAGCAACTGAATTAGTAACCCAGTTGTTCTAATAAATCTTTGGTTTCTCTGTTCTTAAAACATTGCAAACATAAGTGCGTTTACTTGCCATGTGCTCATGTGAACAATAATACTCCAGGAGAAGTATCTGACATGTGATGTATTTAAGTTTTGAAATATGAATTTAGTGAGCATAAACTGGAAGCCTTTTACACCTGTTTTACCTATAAGGAGGTAATGTAAATCTCAAAACACCATTGGAATCCATCTATGAAGTTCCAGGCAGTTAAGAGAACTGGGGTGGAGGGAAAGGAGAATTCACATTGAGATCTATGGGAGGTGGCTTTTATCCTGGAAAAAATTAGGTGCATTTGGAAGGCTATTATATATCAAATGTGAAATGTTGTGCACTAGTTGTGCCAAGATTATTATAATAAAGTGGAAGCCATGTTTGTTTAATAAGTCAAGATTTAAAGCATTGATTTGTCTTATTAACATTATTTTAAAATATTTAATAATGCAAAAATAATTTAACCGCAGGTACTGCTCTACTTATGACCATAATTTTCAGTTGTAAGTAATGACTATTGCAAGGTGGATCATCATGTGACCAGACCCACTTTTATGACCTTTTTATAGTGTTCAGTAAATGCTGGTTTCTGGCAAAAAGTGTAAATTATGACCATGTAACTTTGGGGTGCTGCAAACAGCCATAAGTATGGGCTGCTTGCCAAATGCCAAAAATGCAGTCATGTGACCACAGGGTGGAACTTCAAATGATTCCTAATCAACTGTGTTTGTTTATGATTCAGGCAGAGCTGAACATTTGAAACGTTTTGAAATCAACTTTGACTAAATTGTGACCTTAATATATTGCTGTACTGATATAATCATTCTTTTCCCTAAAATAGTTAGCCAAGTTAAACTAAATGTAGGATTACTTATGTACACATAGTTAGCAATAAATTCCACTGAACTGATGTATCCAAATAAGTGCGCAGTAGGTTCCTTAGTCAATGTTCTTCCTTATCCTATTTCTAGCTTTCTCCAGTTGAAGGACTATTCCCAGAGTTCCATATTAAAATGGTCAACTGCACGACATATATTTTGCAAGTGCTAAGATACTGGTTTATTGGATCAATTACTATTTCAGATCCTGGAATGAAGGTTCAGGTTTAATACTGCATATTTTTGGTTTTTTGTTTTAAAAAAACCAGCATGAGCAGCTAATAATGTAGCTAACCCTAATGATAACTCTTCTCCCTAGTAGAAGGTAGAAGTGATTGATTGATTGATTGATTGGAATGCTGAAACCACCCAATAGCCAAAGCTATTTAGGCAAAGGTTTGGATCTTATTTTGTAATCTTGCCGTACCATGCCACTATTTGAAGCCCTGAACGTATAATACATATCCCAATGATATTATATGATATTATATATCTTGCTGTTTGGGTACAACCCAAGTCTTCTCAACATTCACATTCTATATAATAGCCATTCTATTCTATAACCATTCATGTGTTGATATAGAGGTAGCTCTGCAGTGCCAGTCTGGAAGCACAGAGTTTAGCACAATGGAGGGCACAGTATCTTTGTAGTAATAGTTGGTGTTATTCTGTGATGCCATTCATGATTTTCTATTGGAAGGGACCTTGGAGGCTTTCTAGTTGAACCCTGTGCTAAAGCAGGACCCTATACCATTCTAGACAAGTGACCATCCAGTTGCCTGGAATAGCATGTCCAGTTGTTGAAGTGGCTGTCTATTAGTTTTTGGTGGCTCCTGTCTTCAACACCTGTAGAGGCTTCATGGTCCAGGGTTCTTCAGTAGGTTCTGTCAGCAGCTGGTTGGATGTCAAAATGTTGTAGGGTTTCCTTTGTAGCCCTTGAGTGGCCAATCTCAAGGTCTCTTCCCAGACTTCAGCACACTATAAATCAATTGTTCAAGCATATGGTGATCATTCATTCTGATGATGTGTCTCCCTTCCCCCCACCTCATCTGGATTCTGATAATCAGGGACTCCATGCTGGTAGACTGTGCATGATCCAAGATCTTGCTAAAGTTTTGCCAATGAATGTCAAGAGTGGAGTGGAGAATGATAACCACATTGTTGTGTCTTCTACCAATGGCCTTTATTAAAATTGGATGTGTGAAGCTCGGAGCCAATGATCTGTCATATAGTGAGTCTGCATTTTCACAGTCCAGCTTGAGTAGCCAAGATAAATTTAGTTAAAAGTCACTAGTTCTATTCCATTGTCCTACTAGAAAAGTTTTTTTTCTGGCGTAAAGAAAAAGATAGTCTGCATGATGGGAAGATCCTGAGTGGATTAAAAATAGAAACCCTCCATAAATTTCTACAGATAAAGCTGGGTTATTAGACAGTAAAATGTCACTTGTAAAAAGGTGTTTCAGAATATTACTACACTAAAGATAGCCGCATGTACAACTGGCTTATTTTACCCCTAGTGTGTACATGTTTCTGTTTTAGTGCTTATGGTAAGAATCAGGATATGTCCAGAAATTAACATTTTTTTTGATGAGAAGTTGCTTTTTGTTGCCCTAGCTTTCTTATCTTCTGAAGGATGAAACCACTTTTTCTTTCCAATGCTAATAAGCTACATCAAATGGCCCTTTATTGACATGGGAATTGGGTTTATCTGATCACTGGGAAGCCAAACAGTCTTGTGGAGTCAGCGCTTGTGACTTGGTTAGTTTCAACATATATCAGTAGAAGCTATCCTTTGGCAGTTACAGGAAAGAGACTGTAAGCAAACAGCACTAGAGATGAGAAAAAGAGGAATGACTTGAGGTTCTCCAGGAAGGCAAACATCTTCAAACTAGGAACTTAATAACACCAGAGGAAAAGCAGTTGATTAAGGTGGTGAGACAAGCTTTCAGTGACAATTGATGAAAGAGGACTCCTGCACAGCTGTGTTTGAGTGGAATTATAATCCTGTAGGTTTATTGCTGGTGGCCTCATAAATGTTAATTAGAACTGATGAAAAGAGCAACATTAGCAGTTCACTTTATTGGTTTTCTGGGTTTGCCTTCATATATATGTGCAAAATATTTGGAAGAAGGGAAATTGATGATCTTAAGAGATATAGTATTTTCATCTTCAGAAGAAGACCTGTAACCAGAGATCTTCCAAAGGAAGAAGGGGATAAGGAGTGGATGAAAGGCACACACACAATGTGAAATTGCAAAAGCTTTATTGTTTATGGAACTCCTTAGAATCTCTTTATCAAAATGAACAAAAATAGTATTTGGAGCAATAGCTAGACAGTATTTCAACTACAACCAGGATTCCTAATGTGCTACTGGCACTTCTTTTGATGCCACCCAGTCTCCCTGCCCACTCTTTTTGCATTTTAAAACAAATTCTTTTGATTTTCAGCAGAAAGGCTGCATGCTACAAAATAAATAGCCAGCTTCTTTATTTCCAACAAAGCAGCTGAGCCACAAAAAGACTTTATGAATTCTTTTAGAAATTTGGAATTTTGGATAGCTACAGTCCTGTGCTTTGTCTGGAAGGGTGTCCACTTGCCCAGAAAAAAGATGAAGATAATGCAGAGAACATCCAGTGTGAAAAGACAGTAACTGATGTTTTCTGACTAATCATGCTGATAGCGATTGTGGATATCGGCAAACCTATAGCCATTGTCTGAGAAAACCTGAAACCTGATTTTAAAATGTTGAATGTACCCATCAGCTCAACAAGAGTGGAGAACTTGCATTATAAACTTTATGAGGGTTTTTTTTTCCTGATGACTTATTCCTAAATTCATATAAAATGCATGTGTCAATGCAAAAAGAAATTAGAATGTGTCAAATAGTCATTATATTGTTCTGGTTGATGTTGATGTAGGTATCTACAGCAAATGAAGCCCGCATCAAAAATTATGACAACATGTGCAATGGTGGCATTTATGACAAAAGCTCCCCCTTTTCCCTTCTGATGTCCAATGCAGGATTGTCAATTGTGAAGTTTGTTTTTCCTTCTAGAAGTGTACGAAGTACATTTTCCCAGGTTTATTGTCCACGACTTGCAACTAGAATATACTAGATTGAGAAAGACCCAACCAGTGATTTAAGATCTGTTCTACATTTGTTTTAATAAAATCTTCTTGGATCTTATAGATGCAGTTAAAATGGACAATGATTATTACATGAACTATGTTGCTTAAGATTTCAAATAGATAACGAACTATTTAGTTTAGCAAGTTGAACCCCTTACTGCTTTTTTTTAATAGAGAGATACAGCCTGTCTCTTTGTTCTGACCTCCCTTAACTCTGGTTTGATGAGTACAGATATCATGATTCTCCATATCAAATCCAGTGTAAACCATTGTTTTGTAGCCTGCTTAATTAAAGGTTACATCTTTTTGTTCTCTCTCTTTCTACAAAGCACTACTGGTATGTGCTAGTGTTATCTGTGTTAATTGCTGAAGATAGGGGTGATTTTGTCATATCTGGGGAACATATGAATTAGACCTCAGGTTTGTAGAGTTCAAAGAGTTCAAAAAAATCTGATTTCCAACAATAGATAGAGGTTAGAAGGTTCCTAGTCTGATCAGTTCCAAAGTCATGTCTCTTGAAGTTGGATATTGAATTGCTAGCACAAGATTAACTTAATAAATATCCTGTTCGAAGCTGCAGGAGTAGGGCTTGATAGTGCTTGTCATTCAGCACCACCAAAAGCTTTTTCCAGTGGAACAGCCACAGAACAGTGGAACAGGTTAATCAGTAAACAAAAACAATGTACGTTAAAAAACTAATACATGCATTCAGCACAAGATCATAACGACTATTCTTTTTCATCAGATACTTGGTATTATCTTCAAAGGAGAGGGCAGGAAGACACTCATAGAAAAATAAAGATCCTTGTAACATTGGACACTAAAGGCCCGGCCCAATGGCTGAACGGGACGCAAAACGATGCATAAAGGACACAGCAGACGAACAAAATTTCGGGGTGGCTCATCCGTTGTCATCCGCTCCAAAAAGTGTCAAAAATTTGCATAAACAGAACGGAAAAGAACGGACGTGGGTCCGTATGTAGCAGGGATGTTGAACGGATGTTCATAGGAACCTAGTGGACTGAAAGCGGATGGAAGTGGATGACACCTCCGAAGGGGTTCTGGGGAATAATTGCGAGTGGAATGCATAGCGGATGAAGCGGATGCATCACGTACGTCCTAAAGGAAAGAAAGGGGATGCCGCGCGGATGTATATCGGAATGCAAAACCGTTCCGTGCGCATCCTTTCTATTTCTGTGCTAACGCTATGTAGATGTTCCGTGTAGCTTTTCTTTCCTCCTCTTTCCATTTTCAGCTGCAGTGGATGTGAGTTGCGAGGATGCCCAGAGGATGCAGAAGAGGATACAGGCGGACGTTTACGGATGATAACGGACATAGAACATTTGTGCTTCCGTATGTCGCGGATTTACATCGTACACAGCGGAAAGTTCATCCGTTCACAAAGTTTTGTGCAGCTCAAAACTTCTTGTGGCGGATGAAATTGGCAGTGGACGGATGCTCAACATAGATAAGAGGCGTATGAAACACGTATGCAATGAGTACACAATGGATGCCATACCATTTTCCCAAACCGATGGGACAAAGCTTTTTTTAACATTTTACATCCTCTTTGCATCCATAAGTGCAGCGGGACAGGGCCTTAACCAAATGTATTATGGTTCATAGTGTATGTTTGTTAGTCACTAAGGACAGAAGTAGGTGAAGGAATCAAGTGTTCTTCTGACTTTTTTAGATTTTAAGTGCCATCCACTCTGATCGGCATGGCTAGTGGTAAGAAATTGTGAGAATTCAAAGTTAGGATCTACTATCATTAGAGGAACTTAGAGGAAAGGAGAAAAAAGTTCATGTCTGATTTTCTTTCTTACTATAGCATATGTGAGTTTGTCCAATTAATTTCTAATAAAGTTGATTTATAAGATGTTGTTTCAGGTTTGGGACACCCCTCCCCCCCAAAAAAACTATTTTGAAGTTATCTAAATCATGCTTTATTCAAAGTGATTTAATATAAAATCAACTTCTATTCAGTACAGTATTAAATCTGGAAAGTAATTTAAACCCCTATATAATAGAGCACAGTATCACCCCTATATCTGTACTTCTTAATAACATCTCTGCCAATTTGTTATTTTATTCTAAAACTACAGAATAATTTTGTATTTTCCATTAAAAGTCAGTTCATTTGCCTTCATATGCTACATCCTTCAAAAGGCTTATTATAGAAATCAGTATTATTTAAATTACTGCTTAGAAAATGAAAGTAGTTTTCATTGTCTTTTTAATGATTCAATTCCTTTCTTATTCATTCATCCCAATTAATAAAAATGCATTTAAAATCTGTCTTCCAATCATTTTGAGGAGAGGGAGGTGAGTGGGGTTGGAGAGAAATAATTTCTTTTCACTCACATTTAGGAAGAATGATGGAGAAAGATACTATATGTCTACTCAGTGAAGCAAGCTATTTTTTTCTCTATTCGAAACCCAATAATACTTCCTGCCATTAATGTACCATTAATATTATAAATATGGCATTTTGTGTTTTTTAAATATTTTCTTAATGAATATAATATTTCAGTAATGCTCCATGTTCAGTAATGCTCCGTAGGAAGATTACAGTCCTTTAGAGCAAATGTTTCAGGGAGTTCTCTGGGCATTGTTACTGTTTGATTATAGAATAGAATAGAATAGAATAGAATACTTTATTGGCCAAGTGTGATTGGACACACAAGGTATTTGTCTTGGTGCCNTTTGTCTTGGTGCCAATGCTCTCAGTATACATAAAAGAAAAGATACATTTGTCAAGAGTCAAGAATCATAAGGTACAACTCTTAATGATAGTCATAGGGTACAATAAGCAATCAAATCATATTAAGAAACAGTCAATGTAAATCATAAGGATATAAGCGACAAAGTTACAGTCCAACAATTAGAAGTGGGAGGGGATGGGTAATAAGGAGTATCTATTGCTATATATCTATTGCCCAGATATTCCCATACATCCATTGTTATAATTACTTTATTATTATGAGAAACTACTAGCATTTTATAAATTGGGCCACTGCTATGGATAGATAGTCCATTATGACTTTAGTTTTTTATAATACTAATTTTTGCTGGGTTGATAGCTCATCCCATATTTGCTGAATAGCTGGAAAAAAAGCCAGTGCTATATATTGTCTAGATTCTGATTAATTATATCTCCAAATATTGCCATGACACAAAGGTGGAATTGGATCTTATAATAAAAATAATTTATCATAGCAGGCATAGCAATGCTAGGGCATAGATCATGTTTATACATCATTGTGGTAAGAGTTGCATAGGAAACTATAAAACTTGTTCTAGATGCAAAGTGGAAGTGAAATTAATTCAGTAACTGTTCAAGGCCAAGGGGCTAGACAGATCTTGCATTGGGTTTCTGATGCTACCAGTAGAAAAAGAACAGAAATAAATCTGTCTTTCCACCCTGTTTCCCTTGATTTAAATCACTCTCCTTTAAAAGAGGAGTAACAAGATAAAACTAATTTTGTTTTAAATTATACAAAATGATTATACTAACTTACTGCTACTTCTTTTCAGAGACCAGAATGCTATGGATCCAGCTTTGGAATATGTGAAGGTATGAAATATGACTTAATTACTTCCATAAAAAGAACCTTAAAACCTCTATTGTATTAGTCAATTGTAGTAATTGCAATAATGTATTCCTTCTTTGGTTGATTAGGTCTAATATATTATGGTAGCTTGACTTTAAAAAAAAAGGCTTGACTTTTTTTAAAAGAGAGTGATAGCTAATTAGATTACTTGAATCAAGCTTGGAGAAAGCAAGATCAGATTGCAAACTTAGTAATTAATCACCACTGTCACTAACGGCTTTTTCATTTTCTCCTGGTAATAATCCAGCAATCATTCTGTTGTATCAAAGTGGATGAAAGGAAATTTGTAATTTGATCTTCACTCTCTTTCTTTGCTGCAAACTGCTTTAATAGGAACAGAATGCCTATCTGTAGAAGAGATTCATTCCAAATGCTGAAAGGGCAAACCAGGGTTGGAAAAGAAGCCAAGAAAACTGGAACAATTGGTGAACTTTGAATCTATGTAAATCCTGGTTTATTGTGAGCAAGCAGCATACTAAAGGGATTAAGTTTACTCATTCCTGTTTGGCTTTTATTTCGAGTACAAACGACGAAAGAAACTAAAAATGCTTTGTTTAGTCTAATATGAGATTATTAGCTTGTTGCTCTCTTTAGAAGCTAGAATAGTAATCCAGAATTGTTATTGGTGTATAAATTTGTTTAGCAGAAGGAAGTTCTGGATTCAGACACACTAAAAGAAGGAAGGCCAACTAGACTCATTAACTTTTTTCCATGTGAATGTAACCATATTTTTATTTGGGTTTCATAATAGGTTAAAGAATTCCTATCAATTAAGTCAGATGTTTGTCACATAGTCAGCCAGATGTTTATAGTGGATTTGGAATTTTTAATCCACCTATCACATCCCTCCTAAGGACCTGGGATAGGCAGATACTGTAGTCTGATGGTGTTGAAGACATTGTTGGGGGATGTAAGCTGTTCCAAGTAAAGCTGCCTTTTGCAATTGAATGACAGGGATGTTGTCAGTGCTGATGGTGTTCAAGTGGTGGTCCAATTGTTTTGGGATTTCGCCAAGGAGCCTATTGTTATTGGCATTATATTTACTTTCTTTTGCTACAGTACTATAGTCATAATTATTATTTATAATAATAATAATAATTATTATTTATAATGCTAATTATAAATCATCATAATTATTTTCTTCATAAATAATTTTTGTTTATCAAATTTATACGGCTGCCTATATCATAAATGACCCTGCACATTGTATAGCAAAAGTATAAAAACAATAAACATGTCAAATACAGTCATATAAACATACACGTACACAGACATACAATGCAAGATTGGATCATCAATAACTAATTATACTCTGAGATCCCCAGGCCTAATGGCACAACCATATCTTGAAGGACTGCCAGAAACTAAGGAGGAATGGAGCTGACCTTATTTCGGGGGGGGGGGTGTTTCACAAGACGGACACCACAACAGAGAAGGCCTCCTTGGACTTGCCAAGTATAATTGCTAAGAGCCGTGGTGGTGCAGTTGTTCGAATGCAGTACAGCAGGCTAAATCTGCTGGCTGCCAAAAGTTTGGCGGTTTGAGTCTCACCGGCTCAAGGTTGATTCAGCCTTCCATCCTTCTGAGGTCGGTAAAATGAGGACCCAGATTGCTGGGAGCAATAAGATGACTCTGTAAAAAGAAAAAAAACTGCTTAGAGAGGGCTGTAAAGCAACGTGAAGAGGTATATAAGTGTAAGTGATATTTCGATTGCTGCAATTTCCTGAGAGACAAGACATACATCATGACTCTCTTGCCAAATTTGAAGGGACAAGCGGATGTAACTGAGGAGATGATACTTCATCCTATGGTGACAAATGAGTTCACTCACAGTCTTGTGTAGATGCTGAATAGGAGCAGAGAGAGCACTGAGTCTTTTAGCAACCCACATAGTATAGGCCGGGACGGGATCTCTCCTCCCCTGGCTGGAACCAACCTTGGAGAAAGGAGATGAACCAGCACAACACAACATCTTGTGACTTTAGTTTTGGAAGTGTGTATACGGTGTATTAATGCAAATTATATTCAAAAGCAACTGTGTCCAAGGGTGATGTGGTTTATTTAGCAATTGTGTTTCTTCTAACTCTTCTACTTCAGGTTTTCTTTTTCCTTGTAAATATGCAAGTGATAAATCTTGCTTGTTTACCTTGAACTCAGGGAGCTAATTGCCCTAAAGGTTGTCCATTAGTGATTGCACTTCTTCATTTCAGATAATCTTTGACACATGTCTGTTACAGGAGGAAATAACTTTGATAAGCAGGAAGCCATAAAAATAATCCTTAAATTGCAATTCTCTGCAGTGGGAGTGACCTTTGAAATCGATGGAACTTCCAGTTAATCCTGAATAGGTCATACCTTGGAACTTCCGAGTAACCATGACTAGATCAACTGCTTAGTAAGAGGTAATCTAGGGATGTGCTATAGTCAGATTATAATTTCAGGCTAATGGGAGATGAGATTTCAAATATGTTGTGAAGCCACTGCTTGCTTTTCAGTTTGCCTGGCTTTCAGTCATGCTTGCAGAATTTCCAACAGGTAGAGAGGCCTAGCAGGAATGAATTATGTCTTAGTTAAATATTGGTGAGGGGATTGGTGAGGATATGCAAGGGTTGTAGCTGTGTAGGTGCAGTCACTTGACAGAGCCAGTTTGGTCTAGTGGTTAAGGTATCAGGCTAGAAAACAGGAGAGCATGAGTTCAAGTTTTGCCTTAGCCATGAAAGCCAACTTTGGGCCAGTCAGTCTCCCTCAGCCCAACCCATCTCACAGGGTTGTTTTTGTGGAGAAGATTTGAGTTGGATATGTTGTTGTCTTGGTATTTATAAAAAACAATAAATATGAATAAATAATTAAAAATGTTACATTAACAAGATTAAGGAAGGAACTTGAAAATAGGTTGTCCTATAATTGCTAGTGGACACACACTCTTTTAAGCCCCGGTCCCACTGCACTTACGGATGCAAAGAGGATGTAAAACATTAAAAAAAAAGCTGTCCATCCTGTTGCGAAAACAGAAACGCTTATGCATCCTGTTTGTGTACTCACTGCCAGTACGTGTTTCATACCTCTATCCCTTCACGAGCATCCCATGCCACTGAGAAACTTTCATCGCCCATGAAAGTTTTGAGCGTGCACAAAACTTTGTGTACGCGGGATAGAACTTTACGCCGTATGTAGTTACATCCGCGCATATACGGGCAACATAAGTTATCTCTGTCCGCTTATCATCCGATAAACATCTACTGTATCCTCTCCTACTTCCTCTGGCCCATTCCGGCTCTTCAACTCACAATCTGCTTGCAGAACTGAAAATGGAAAGAGGGAGGGAAACAAAAGGTACACGGGAACGTCTAACAGCATTTAGCATAGCACGGAAATAGAAAGGACTGTAAGCTATGCAATTCGTATATAAAGTATTAAACGGACAAAGACATTTGGTATCTGGGCATGTATCTCGATATATTTAGAGATGTCTGCAGTATGTTCTAGAGTATGTAGAAGGACACCAAGCGGACTACCGATATTTTCCTATAAAAAGGGGGAGAAAATCATCTGGATCTCAGTTGAGTCAGCAGCCGTTGGTGTACAAGCCTCTTCACCCTTGGTCTTGGTCTTTTCCACATCATTCAATTATGTTGCTCCACCATGGATCATTGACACCAGTTCCGTTATGATAGGCGACGCTCACTTCATCACCAGAACCCCAACAAACCTGTTCAGACTCGTTTCACCTTTATACCAGAAGGAGAAGAAGGAGACCGTTCCAAGAGCTGTGTGGGTGCCGAGATGGATCGTGAGACAGAATGGGATGTTTGGCTGTATGACCAGATTGATGGTGGAGCTGAGGCAATGAAGACTCTCGTGCAATTCCAGCACTCGATGCAAGATGCCCGCAGCCATGTTCTGACAAACTTGTGAGCGTCTAGCAGACCCATGGTTCTGGACCAAAGCGCTAGTCAACCAAACTTCGATTCCCTAACTGGGACCCCGGACTGAAGTGGGCACTGTGTATCCTTGCGGCACCTGGCCTCATGGGTGACCACATTACAGAAAACATGCAGTCTAGCCCTGGACGGGGTGCAACACGAACAGCCAGACGATCAGCCAAGTGGTCAGAGAAATGGTGCAGGCCATCACACTGATAGAATACGTTGGAACAGAGTGCCTCAAGTGCCCGCACCATTGAAAAGGGCTGGAGAAACGATGCAGAAGAGTGGTATCAGAGGTGGAACCTTTCCCCACACCATTGTAGCCATAGATGGGCAAGCACGTGGCGCTGCAAAGCTCCAGCCAATTCGAGCGGTCCACTTTTACAACTACCAAGGAGGCTTTCGTCACGTATTCATCCTGCTGCCTGGTTGATGCTGACTTACAAGTTCATGTACATCGGAGGCTGCAGGCCAACGGGTCAGACTTTCAGATAGCCAGGTATGACAACGCCAGTGCCTTCAAGGATAGGCATGGATAATGCAAAACCCTCATCATTGCGGTTTTCCAGATCTCAACCCCACCAATGACACACAAGATAGTGCCCTACTTCATCGTGGGTGATGACGGCCTTCATCCCTCAGAACCTACCCTACAGTTCCAGATACTCACACACGTGAAGCGAGGTCTTCAACTACAGGCGTCCAGGGCAAGCGGGTGTGGAGATTGCCTTTTGGCGCATCTGGCCAAACAGGGTTCCAGATACTTTCCCACATGCAGCATGAAGCCCACGACTGGGGAGATCGTGGAGCTTGCTGGCATCTTCTGCACAATCATCATGTGCAACCCGGCTACCCAGTTTATGCAGAACAGACTATGTGGGATCGGCAACAAGGAAAGGGACATGGGAGCCTGGTGAATGGAGGCGAAGGCGAAACCTGATGGACACTGTGGATGTACAAGCCCCAGACAGAGCTTTCACTGTGAAAGCTCAGAAAAGCCGCGCACCTACTGAGGACACTGTAGTGCAAACTCCCCAGCTGGTAGCAGATGGAGTGGCAAGACAGGATGATAGATAGTTTAATGGATGTTTCCTGAGCCCTGTCGATAACACTGATGAGATGTGTGCCATGTATGTTGATTGTCCTATGCATGAATAGGGCACTTAATAAAGAGCTTTTTTATTTTTGAATGTGTTGATCAATGAATAAATTGTTTTGATATAAGGTCTTGTTTTTTATACATATGTGTTGGCAGCTGGGATGTGGACCATACAGTCCCACTATGCTTGCACTGGAGGATTATCCATATCCAATAACTATTCCTTATCTATCCAACAGGTATTGCAAAGGCTTGGAACCATTTTTTTCAAAGTTGTTCACCAACACTTTATTAAGGTAAAAAATGAAACCAAGTGTCTTAAGCAAAGATAACCTTTATTAACTTTCTTAGGTAGAACTTTATGACTTTCATTAAAAAAGCAAAATGTGAACCAAGCAAAGCTGTCTTAAGTAAAGATAAATTCACAAGTTAAACAACTGAGTCTCTGACCTATTCTCAGTCACTTGGACATCATGCCATGTCTAAAGCTGTTAAGGGGCAGGTACTCGTGGAGGTGGCTGTGGCTTTGAGTGCTGGTCTTAAGGCGCCACTGAGGTGCTGTGGCCCCGAGGGTTACAACACGGCTGGCCGCCTTGCATCCGTGTGTTACAGGGACAGCGGCCTGTCCGAGCAGCTTCTCCGGGCGCTCCTCCAGGACCCGTGAACGAGGTTCACCTCGGACTCCACGCCTTGAGATCGTCAGGACCACAATTCCTCACCTGGATGCACCAGACCCCTTGTCCCCGTTGAACGGACCTCTAGGGTCTGTGACCGGTTGGAGGGAAGGAGGAATGTAGTGGAGCTGGCTGGTCTGGCCAGCAGCGTGTGAGGGACTGGATTCTGTGGCGTGCGATGGGAACCTGGGCCTGGGTGGGAAGGTCTTGTTTTGCTGTGGGGAGAAGTCTGGGTTAGTCGGTAGCCTTGGTTAGGTGAGGGGCTTGTGTGAAAGCCGTGGAGGGGCTGTTGGAAATTGGCCTGGGGGTGGGGGCAGACCTGGATGTGGTGGTAAGGAGCAGCTTTCAGCTGGCCTTGAGGGTTGTGCACGACAATCTGTGATCTTCTGCTTCATCACCTGGTACTGGCTTTGGCAGAGTCCCTCGGAGGTCGGGCTCACGATAGGTGATGCGAGAGGTGTTTCGGTCCCTGAGGATCCTCTGTCCAAAGTGGACCAGCTGACGGAGAAGGCTCTGTTGGCTTGTCTTATTGTGTCCCTGATCTCCAACAGTTATACTTGGTCCTGCCCTCTCAGTCTGCCTATCTGCTGCATCCTTCTGGACTTCTTTGTAAAGAATTATATGTTGATTCTGAGGAAAAAAGGTCTTCCAAAACATTTACTTTATTTGGAGCTAAAATCAAAAGAAAGAATATTGATTTGGTACCCAAATGTGGGGCAACTCGTCTGTAAATTGATATTTCCTCTAATTTCACAATTTTAGACCTCATGGTTGTGACTCTAGCCAGTTCCATAGTAAATCTTTGTTTGCCAAAAGAAGGACGCCCAGAAATAATTCTTTCGCAAAACTCCATCACATGTGCATACGCTCCTACATAATAATATCCTGGACTTCTCTTCGCAATGAATTGAAACTTGAGCTTCTTTTTGTTCTGTGTTTTTCATGGCTTTTCCAGTATTGATTCCTCGCCTTTGGTCAAAAGAGTTGAATGGACCATTACCCACCATTACCCTGAGTATCAACATTATCTTTTTGCAAGTTGATAATGTCCTAACCATAGGCGCAAGTACTATTCAACTGCAGAAGCGGTAACAGTTCGTTTGGCAGTCCCAACATCAGAACACCAATTTGCCAAATTGAACCAATGAGTATTTATTCTCTGTGTATGGGGATTCCCACTTAGCCCTGTCAATCAACTCTTCAAACCACAATTCGGTACCCAGTATTTCTGCTGCTAAAGCAAGTGGTTGTTTAAAATGAATTGCCTTGATTTATACAACCCTTTGTTGCCAATTAGTGGTGAAGCAAATTGTTTCAGTTATTACGTGAATCACAATGGTCATTAAGTGAATCTTGTTAGCTTTCCTTTATTGATTTTGCCGCTCAAAAGCTGGCTCACTGAGGAGTTGCAAATGTTGATCATTTGGACCCTGGGGATGCTGTAAACCTTACAAAGCTGGTGCCAAGTGCACTGTGAATTTTGACACGTGACTAAGGATGTGTTGATGTGGTATGTAAGTCATTTTTTTTGAAGGGGATTTTAACTTTTGAACATAGTCACTAAACAAATGGTCATAAGTCAAGGACATTGTATTTAATTTAAAGTCTGTTTGGGGGCCAGTTTTTAAGAAAACCATTGCAGTTTATGTTTGATTTGTTTTAGTGATGACCCATGCCAACCATGTTTCAAATCCTATTCATCCTTCCTTTTGCACAGTGCCTTTGTTCTAAGTTTTAGTTGTTCTCATTTTACCTTTCATCTTTTCTGCTTTCCTTTGTTGGACAAATGATTGTGTATTGTCCATGAAGAAAGCAATTAGTTGAAATTTTTGGATGCCAATTAAGAATTTGTGTGAAAGATGTTTCCCTTTTTGGAAAAAAAAAGCAAAGAAGAAAGAAATTCTCTTCATTTCTTACCCAAGGGTTGCTCGAGCAAAACACCATGCGGATCATTTTCATCCCCCTCAACTTTGCAACATCAATAGAGGCTAAGAGCTCCACAGGCAATGGGTTCTTGCGATCGCGTGGTATGCAAATGCTTTTGTATAACATTTAAAGTATTGTGCATTAGTAGTCATTCTTGATTTTTAAAAAGAGCATGCTCATTTATACAGTGCTGGTCTCATAAACAGACAATCGTGTTTGAGAAGAAAGCCATACTGGTCTATAGCTCCTCTTTTGGTTCATTCAAGCCAAGGCTGGTCACAGTTAAAGAACTCTTAGAACAATTGGCTTGTTATTTCCCAGGCTGAAAACACCAGGACTGCTCCGGAGTTGCACCTGGATTAGGAGAAATTCAGTGAGAGGAATTTTGCCTATAAATATAAATCATCATTCATCACATCATCTGCAATGCATTAAATTTTTTCTATTTCATTTTAAAATCACAGAATGAAGCGGGGGGGGGAGAGATCTACTAGATTAGGGATTCTTGTGCTTTAATCTTAACAAATGGTACATTTAAATGGATTCACTTCTTTTAGTGAGGCAGAAGACCAATATATTAGCTATAAGTATAAAAGAAGATTGTTTTAGAGGTCATTTGTAGCCAAATTTTGTAGATCTGTTTCTAGTTTGTTTCTTCCATTTATATATTCCTAACGGTATGCTACAAACTAGACTTTAAATACAAGTTTAAAACTAGTTGCTATTCTGAATTTATAAAGAAGGACAATTGGATAAAAATATCAGGTTACAATTATTGTGAATGTGAGCATCATTTTATTCAATATTTATAGATCATTTTTTGAGTATTCTTTTGATGAATTCAATATCATCTTAAGTTACAAACTGTCAAGTGGTTTATCTAGCGATGCTTATAGATTAGAAAGCGACATTAATGGGGTTTATTCTATTATTACACTACATCACCTCAATCTCCCCCCTCTATTCATACATATATATATATTTGTGTTTGTCTTAAGGTTTTCGCAGACGGTACTTACATGGTATTGGCTGTTCAGCTTTGATTCGCGGTATTATCCCACGTCATTGGTAGTTGCTGATTTCTTAAGTTGGAGCAACGTTTCGCAGAATCTCATCTGCCATCATCAGGCTTCTGTATTGAGATTCGTATCGTGGGCTCAGCGCTATCACAAGCATTTCACGTTTTAAATTCTGAGGCCTGGCTATTGCTGTTGCCAAAAAACTAACGGCGTTGTGATAGCCTGAACCCACATTACAATCAATACAGAAGCCTGATGATGGCAGATGAGATTCTGCCGAAAACGTCTGCTTGCTACAACTTTAAAAGCACAAAGTATACGATGTGGGGAAAATACGCCGAACAAGCTGAAATACCATATACCCTAAACCTAACCCTAACCCTAACCACTCACCAAGCCCCACATAAAACCCCTAAATAACTAACCCACACCTACCTAGAAAAACCACCAGATCCAAAAAATTAAAAAGCCTTCCCCCATCAGCGGAATAATCCCAGCAAAAAGAGATCATTACACCAGAGAAAAATCATCAGATGCCCTAAGCTTTTTATGGTATCCCAAAGATACACAAAGAAGGAACCCCCACTATGACCAAGTTAGTTAGGCTACCATAGGCTCACCTTCTACAAACCTAGCCATATTTTTCACCAAACAACTACAGGCCCTATGCAGAAGAATCCATCAACTCACATGTAAGGGAAACTCATCTCCAGTTCAAGTTGAGATCATAAAGAAACAAATTACAACCCCAGCGAACCTAACTAGTGAGCTTCGATGTCATATCCCTCTTTACCCAAGTGCATATAAACAGAAGCCTTTGACAGCCATGCAAAAAAACAAAAACAATGCCCCCCACAGTACAATCCTAGATCTTACCAACCACTGCCTATCCAATACATACTTCACCGTACAACGGACAAAAATACAACAATAGAAGGACACCCATGGGATCCACCCTTCTCACCTGTTCATTCGCCAAAACCTCTACACAGAACACTTTGAAACCAAGCTCTAGAAAAATTGTATTCACAAACCCAAACTCTGCGCTAGATACAGTTTAGATGACACTCAATTAATCTTGGCCCCACACGGAAAAAGAAAAACCTGAACAACCTCCCTCACACACCCTCAACAGCCTACACTCCCAAAAATACAAATTCACCATGGGAACAGAAGCCAACAATTCAACATCCCTTCCTAGATGTCTAATATCCGAAAAAATCTCGAATGGCTCCCTAGGACCACACATCTACCAGAAGAAAACACATACAAAACACTTATCTACATGCACTCTCACACCACCACCCAGCAACAGATCAATTTCCGTAGCCAAGAACCTCATCTCTAGAACAAAATGCTTAGACCGACAAACAACACTTTAAAAACCGAACTACACACTCTCACTATTGTACTTGGCAGCCAATGGATTTCCAAAAAAGAAGATATGCCCACCGTAGCCAAAAAGAAACCCCAACCAAAAGGCCAAAGACAGAGAACAAGAGAATGGCAAAGGCCTCCTCCCATATATGTAGAAGTTTGAATGACGACCAAAAATCATGCCCTCAATATCCTCCAAAAACACAACATTAAAAACAGCAATTTGGCACAAACAGAAAAAAATATGCCCACCATACCTAAGCAAACCCCAAAAGACAAAATCAATGTTAGTGTGTGAGAGAACCCATGATGGTATATGAAATCCCTTGCACTGCCTGCGCCACCACATATACATCGGTACAAACTAACAGAAGAATAAGTGGCACGCCATTGAAGACGTAAAAGAGAGACTCAATCAAAAAAGAGACGACCTCTTTCCCTGGTCCAGCACCCCAAAGCCACAAGGACATGAATTGACTTTAAAAAGGTTACCAAGAACTATCGCCAAAAGGCCGAACCCCTTTCAAGCAGCAGGATAATCAGAGAAGCCATAGAGATAGAATAAACGCCACACAGCCCAGGAATAAATGAAGGTATGAAATAAACGAGAATAGGAAACCTAGCTTCTTAATAGATGATTAGCAATCGTTTTACTCGAAGCCAAGCTGCACTGTGAAAGCCTCCAATACAGGAAACAACTGTTGCCGAGCCAATCAAAGCCACAAAACAGACAGTCGAAGAAACCAGAAACAACCAATCAAGCCAAACTCCAAGGACCAATAAACACATGAACCACCAGGACTCCCAACCAATCAGAATGAAGAAAAAAAGCATTCTGGCACAACAGTAGGCTCAGGCCTCAAATTTAAAAACTCACGGCTGTGAATAGCCTGACTCACGGACAAAAACTCAATACAGATAGCCTGATGATGGCAGATGAGAATTCTGCCGAAAAACGTCTGCTCCAACTTTAAAAGCACAAACCTCAAATGACTGTGGATTGATACCCGAAGGAAGCCTGAACAGCGATACACTGTAAAGTACCCGCAAAAACTATGATCCCATATATATATATATATATATTAATATTATATACTTATATATATATATATATATTATATATATTATTATATAGTATATATACATATATCATCAAATATATATATACTATTAATATCTATTATATATATAATTATATATATACATACTATATATAGTATGTGTGTGTGTGTGTGTGTGCTGTGTGTGTCGCTGTAGCTAAGTTGAGCTTCCTTCTCGGGCTATTATCCCACGTTTCACTTGTATCTCTGTTAAAGTCTGTAGCACACGTTTCAGGCAAGAAATCTATCTGCCATCACTCAGGAGCCCTGATGATGGCAGCTATGAGATTCTGGCTGAATGTTGCTACACTCTGAACAGAACTACCAATGACGTCTTGGGATAATGAAAACCGCGAAGGAGCTAAACGAGCACAACTGGTGAGTGCGGGGCGCGCGAGACGTGAGAGAGAAAAGCCAGGTAATAGTAGTGGTATGTGGTGTGGTGTGGTGTGAGTATATTATAGTAGTATAATAGCATATATATGACATAGTATGTACAGTAAGTATATAGACATAGTAGATATAACATATAGTATAGTATATATGTATATGAGTATGAGTATAATTTATATATAGTAATATATAGGGTATATTATATAATAGTATAATTAATAGTAGTATATATTTTAAGAATTGCGAAATCCAGAGCCCTCGCTAATGCCACCCACAAAAACCAAACTTATGCTACGATACATCGTGACAATTTGTGCATTTGCCCACATGGAAAAGAAAACCTAAACAAATTTTCCTAACACACCTAAACAAGCACAACCCCAAAATCAAGTCACCAGGAACGGAAATAAAACAACAACTACCGATTCCTAGAACTGTACTAATCTACAACAAAGAACATATGGCACATGGGACACAACCATCTATACCAGAAGAAAACACACACCAACCGCTACCTCAACGCCCACTCCCACCTACCACCAGCACAGATAAATTCCAGTGCATTAAACACTAATTACCAGACCAAGATGCCTGGCAGCAATGACACAGTATAAAGAACGTGAAACATGCACCCTGCACATAATGTATTTGACAGCCAATGGCTTCCACAAAAACCAAATCACAACTTGATCCACAGAAAACACACACAAGACATAACAGAGAACCTCGAAGATTAACAAGGACTTATGGCAACAGCTGTCAATTGCCCTACATAAGAGGTACTACAATAAGAAATCAGTGAGGATACTACACAGTCATCACATTCCAAGACTCGCCGTTCCAAAACAGACAAAAAAATGCAGCCATCCTTAGGAAACCCCCAAAAAGGGAACAAAATTGACCTTGAAACCAACAGGCATATATGAAGCTTCCCTCTGTACATTCATGCACCGGCCACATCATTGGACAGACAATACAAGAATAGAGTACCCGCCCCTAGAATGAACAGCAGGAAAATGCAGTAAAAAAAGCATAGAAACACACTCTTGCAACTGGCCAACACCAATGAAAACCACAGTCACAACATCAACTTCAATTGGCCACTGAAAACCCTTAACACGTATAGAAAACCCTGACCACAGAATATCAGAGAAGCCATAGAGAATTGAAAAATACCTTGGAAAAGCACTGAATAGAAGTAGCATGATTCCAGCAGACTGTCAATCATTTGGAAGCCGGCACGCTCAAATAGGAAAGATTCTCCACCACCACAAAGCCAGGCAAAGCACACTGAGCACAAACAGACCTCCCTCTGATGACCTCCAACTCAAAAACACCCCCCCACCAGGCACCAGGTGCAACCCTGGCTCCTAATGGATAGCAGCCGTGCCTTTCACACGAAAGCAAGCTGAGCACTTGACGCTCCAGAACACAGGAAACAGAGTGTTGCCAAAAGAGCCCAAATTTTCAAAAAAAAAAAGGGGCCACAAAACAGGAACAGAAGAAAACCAGAAACCAACGCAATCAACACCCAAGTCAGTGAACACAGACAAACCTCCCAAGCCAATCAGAACTAGGCAGCGCTCGAATTTGCGAAACCAGAGGCTGTGAGACCACATCCATACAGAAAGCACTGATGATGGCAGATGGCGATTCTGCTGAAACGGTTTGCTACAACCTTTAACAGCACTGTACACATTCTGACGTCGGGATAATTACCGAAGGAAGCTAAAACGCACACATGTAAGTTACCCCGACGAAAAGCTTTAAAAAAAACATTTCACACGATACGATACATACATAAATTACGATCACATAGCCTACATATATGCATTGCTGTTCATAGCTTCCTTCGCCGTATTATTCCACGTCATACATACCCGAAGGAAGCTAGAAACAGCACACATGATACAGTACCCGCCAAAACTAAAAAAAATAAAACAAAGCCATTAAAATTATATAGTATCTATATATTATTATTATATATATATATACTAATAATAATATACTAGTATATAGATTCACACATACATACACACATGACACATACATACATACATATATATGAATAATGGAGTAGACTGAGGTGACTATTATGTCCAGAAAGTGGAATAAAGCGATAAAATCTAGTTGAATTGCAGGATCAACCCATGTTCTGAGTGCCTTGTTTGGAAATGTAGCTGTGTCATCTTAACTTATAACAGGCTCCCTGAAAATCTTATTTATGTTTGTGTTAATTGATGTACAAGTTCATAATGTGAATTGGGGGACAAAATGTTGGACGAGTTACAAATGTGCTTCATGTTTTGCTTTTAGAGTGAGTCCCATACATAGCACCTCTCTAGTGTCACCTCTGTGGAGAAAATCTCAGTCTTTCAGTTATTCTCTATATTCTGTAGGATATTATCATTGATTACAAAATTAAAACATCTTAATTATGCCTCAAAGATTCTAACAAATATTTTCCTATTGCACCAGTAAATACATATTTGCTTGTTTGTGCCTTTCCAGGTTCTGGGTTCATGTAGGAAGAAGGCTTTATATGTATTGGTTCAACAATGTAACATTCTACCTTTCTCAAACAATTTGAAATTTATCTCCATGTTTTTCACTTGGACGATCAAGGGAAGGAAACAAACCAAATGCAAAGAAAGGAATGGAGTGACAATTGAAAATTTGGCCTATGAAGAAAGAATGGCTTTGGAGAAAAAGTGACTGAGGGAAATATGNAATGGAGTGACAATTGAAAATTTGGCCTGTGAAGAAAGAATGGCTTTGGAGAAAAAGTGACTGAGGGAAATATGGGAAGGAATATTACAAAAGTGAGGGAAAAAAGGGAAGGGATATTAAAGAAAGAAGACCACAACCTATATTTTGTCAGCTCAGAGTACAGGACATGGAGAGGGGCAGTTAAGTTACAGGAAGAGATGAGTTAGCCATTGCAGAGTCTCTTTTGAATGCAGGATGTTCCTTGGAGCCAGTCATTCCAATGACTTATCTTTCAGTTAATCCTAGCCTCAGGAAGGTAATATAATAGTACTCTTGCTGCAACTTGCCAAGGATGACTTAGTTAGATTTCTGGTATTTCTTTCAGAACATGACGTCCTATCGGCTGAAAGTGAAAGAGTCATGGTCAGAGTTATACAAGTGTTAGATAAGCAAGAGACGTTCCAATGTTCAACTTCAGAAGTTAAACTTTTGAACTTCCTGACACCTGTCATTTGCAGCTTTCCCAGTAGCAATATTGAATTTCAACAGAAATCAGGACCTGTCTATCATCTATATCTATCCATCCATCCATCCATCCATCCATCCATCTATCTATCTCTATATCTATCTATCTATCTATCTATCATCTCTCTCTCTCCCCTCCCTCCCTCTCCCTCTCTTTCTCTCATTCACATCTATCATCTATTTATCACATTCTGGAATTGCCTTTCATCCTTGCAGAGAAACTCTTGTTCTATTTCTTTTCCTATCCAGCTGAGGATGCATCATAATTTTGTATCTATAGATATTCAGTTTTTAAATTCCAGGCATTTAATTTAGGCATTTAAATTTAACAAAGAAATAAATGTAATTAAAAGTAGCATTTAATTTGTTGAATGTAATTAGAAAGATTTTTATGTTACATTTAAGTATAAATTTTATATAATTTAGGTTAAATTTAATTAGAACTATTTCCAAAACATGTTCCTTGTAATCGTATGCTGCCCTCTAGTGTAATGCAATAAATTGGCGTTTCTTGCAGTACCGAAGAAAAAGTACAAGAATTGATGTAATGGTAACCACAAGCTTAGCTTGCAAACTGTAAGATGTATTTTAAAAGAATTTTTCAGATTTCGAGATAGTATTTATATAATGACCCTTAGTTGATTCTGTTTTCTTACTCATGTATATGTGTACCAATTTATTCAAAACTCCTGGTTCTGGAAGTATTGTCAGAAAATATGTATAGAAATAGTTTCTAAACCTTATAATAGGTTTATGTTGACATAAAGTTAGATATTTTGCATGTGCTTATAACTAAGTATGTTTTCCTCAGAAGAGTAGTTGAAATCCTACAAAATTTCAGATGGTACAGAATTAAAGCAGTTCTTCCAAAAGGTATTCCATTTAAATTACTTTATATTGTATTTGTATTGTGAAATGATTGACACTATTTCATTGAGCTAAAGTGGTCCAGTAAAAAGCTTAAAAATTAAAGATGTAAAAATGGTTGCTATTAAGTGTCTAGGTCTGAAGGGAAAATGTATATTTAGATGCAATTCAAATCTCACATATATTGGGAGCTATAATGTTATATATTAGCAGGTAGATGTCTGGCATGCATCATAGTAGATATATTATTTACTGAGATAATATTATCTTAGTAAATCTTATTATTATTGACTGGGACAAACAGGCAAAGTCATTGAGAATCTGGTGGCATACAAATTTGATAAATAAATATAATAAAGCTGTACAGCACACTATACAGAAGGAAGAGACAAGGAGCAAGGTATCTGAGAAAAGGAGTTTCTTTTTATAGGCACTGAGGGAATGTAATAAATTTAGAGGAAGTAAAATAGCTTCGGGGTAGTTTCTCTCCAATCCAAAATGACTGAGGACTTTTCAATTGAGGAAACCCTAACCTTTAGTGCCGAAGGCTCACTGGGAAGCAGTAAAAGTTGGCATTTCCCTCCCTCAATAAAAATAAAAGGATATTTTTATGTCAAAATAGGGAGCCATATGGAACAAATAGGACAAATACTAGCCTGAGGAAAATGTGTTGCCTCTTTAAGGCAATTGGAATGTGTGCCCTGCTTGTAAAATGGAAGCATTGTTTATGTGAACGTGTATCTGTGCATGCAAAGCACTTATATAGCTTTGTCTTGAGACCAGTCATTCTTATTATAGCTACTTCCATCAAACACTTCTGTTTTTTTCAAAGGAACAGAATAAATGCAACTATGCTGCAACCTTTTTTTCCCCTTCCTCTCAAGTTGCCCAGTTCTAGGCTACCATTTATATGATATGCTGTACCCTAATTTAGGATTGGAACTTTTTATAACAATATTTTCTTTGGGATTTATTTTAGTAACTATGCTCTTCATGATTTTTAGACTCCATTATACTTGTGTTTCTCTTAGGTGCATATATAGGATACCATACATCTTTTATTCCAATTTTTTGTTTGGATCTGGCCATAGGGCTGCAATAAATTTGAATTGATTTTATTTCCTTAGTCAAAAGAGTGTATTTTCATCCTATAGTTCTTAACCATATGGGGGAGCCAGAGTCCAATTTCTCAGTATGTGGATTTTAGAAATGGGCTCAAATTGTATAACAAAGGAAAGTGAATATGAAATAATTTGTGGAGGAACACTGGTTAATTAGAAACAGCACCCATAGCAAAGACAGCTTTATCAAAGCATACTGATTCATATCGGCAGTCTTGATTTGAAAAAGCCATCTATTTTCTAAATAACGATAGCAAATTCTGATTTCCAAGGCAACAGAATGTATTAGTATAGTAATTCCATCTGTACTTGTGAAGGTTGTGAGTTTCTGGAGAGAAAGAACCTGTTTTGGGGAATCAAAGGCTCAGTGTAGCATTGTCACCAGCAGTTACAATGTGCAGTGGCAAGTCTAGTACAGAATGGATTTTTCATTCATTTAGCCTGCTATGATTAGTTCGGAAATGTACACCAAAGCAATTGTCAAAAAAAAAAAAATCTGAATTATATCTTTATAAGGTAGTTCAGGGAACCTTTTCCTGTTTGAAAAATCACATTCCTGTGGAGTTATTGTTTGGGGACAACAATGGGATAGCCATAGCCAAAAAATGTAGATCATTCTTCTGCTCTCTCCTTTTCTCTCTCATTCTAATTTTCTAATTTTGATTTTTCTGTCCCCCTCTGGTCTCTCTTGTCCAGTGAACTTCCCAAAGTTTGATCACGTAGGCTATTTCCTTATGAGTGATTGAGAGCGTCTTATGGGCTGTAATAATCATCCATACTCAATATACCAGGGATCACCAACCTTTTGGACCTCAGGGACCACCAAACTCATAATTTTAAATCTCGTGGACCACTAATATTAATCTTGACTGATGGTGGCTTGCTGACATTGGTGGGAAAGTCGGTCCCATATTCCAGAGCTGCAGTAGTTACAGGACTGGCACTTTGGTCATCTTGGAGCAGCTGCTCTTCCACCTGGGTGCACCGGCTTGCCATGGACGAGAGAAGCTGCTCTGGGATGACCAAAGGTCCAGTCTTGTGACTACTGCAGCTCTGGAATATGGGACCGGCCTATAGTGGAGTTGGAAATCTCTGCTGTAGGGGGGTAGCACATATAATATGCAAATTTGTGGGTGGTGTAACATGCAAAAAGCAGCGCAGCCCTGGCTGGCCAGGATGAAGTAATGGTGCTGTTGTGGCAAGAGGGGGACGGAGGCACAGGCAGGCTGAAGTGATGATGGAGATGGCTGGAAGGTGTGGGAGCACTACGCTACTTGCATTTACACGTCTTCAGCATTCTGCTTTTGCTCAAGGAGCCTGGCTGAAGTTTCCTGTGCCACTCGCACTTCAGTGCTTTGAAAGTTTGCGCTCGGCCGAAGGGTGGGGGCCATCAGGTGGGCAGGCCATGTGGGCGGCGCAGTCTTGTGTTCCTGCGCAGCCTGGATTAACTGCTTTGGGGGGGAGTGCTTTGGGGGGACATTTCTCTGTGGACCCCCCAAATTTTCTCATGGACCACCAGTGGTCCCAGCCCACTGGTTGGCGACCACTGCAATATTCCATATTGGTACTAAAGATAGGCTTTATACAGCTACAATAATTTCTGAAAGATGCTATAAGACATCTTAGGGACTTGCAAATTGCCTGCACCTGATTTATAGACTATATAGCAATTGGATGTTAATGATGCTTTTTTTAACCTGTGCTTGTAAATGTTATTAACAGGTATCTCCTATGGATTTTAACTGCTAAGAAGGCCAATCCCTGTGTAAACCTGGTTAGTAGGTTTAGAGAGAAAATATAATATTGATATTTAATATTCATTACATTTTCAATCCTCTCTTTGATGTTTTCTGAGTGGGTTATGTAAAAGTAAAATAAATAAAATCAGCAACAGTAACCTGCACAGAAAAGAGGGAAATGTAAAATGCCAAAGAATAACCATTGCAACCAGAGACATTAAAATTCTTCTTGCAAGGGAGGATTTAAAAGTTGAAATACCTAAGAGAAGTTTCTGGTATGGTAAAGGAAATAGAAAGGCAGCAGGGCAGATGTCTTCAGAAAGGGCATTTCATGGATAAGGTATCATCAAGATTCTTTCCCATGCATTCATCTTCCTACCTTCATTTGGGCATCTGAAAATAAATTGCATATGAAGAGATACTTCATACTTTAGTTCATTAGCCTTTTCCTGCCTAGCATTCCCCAGAGATCCATTCATTAGCTCCAGTGTTTCCCAGCCAGCACATTCATTGCTGAGAATTCTGGGACTTTATATTATTATTTAGCTAACCAATTTATTAATTGCCTTATTCACCAAAGCAACTCTAAGTGGGGGTAAAATAATAATTTAATGCAATAAAAAAATAAAATAATTTAATACAATAAAATAATAATTTAAAACAGGCTAAATATAGCCAGCATTAAGAAATCAAACCACCCATATTGAGAAATAGCAATATAAACAGAGCCATGACCGAGGTCATAAATTGCCCTGTCTCAGGCACTGTTAAATAAGCTAGGATCTTTATGGCTTTCTTAAAGGGCAACACCATTGGAATAGTATAGACCAGGGGTGTCAAACTTGCAGCCTGTGGGCCGGACGCGTCACGTGCTGGCCCCACCCTCGCCCAGTTTAGTAAAGGGGAAAAAAGTCCTGAAACATGTGACACTGCTGTGACGCTGCGAGTTTGACACCCCTGACATAGACTACATAAATAGATAAATAGATAGATAAGCAAAATTAAACAATTGCTTCTGACCTGACAAAATTAAAGAATAATGTTGTTATTAATTTGACTAAATATGTCACAACTCCAGCGGCTTACAGATTACAACAAGTAAAACAATTAAAAACATAAACAAAATAAAACAAGACATAAACAAAACTGTCTTGTTTTAAACTTGACTACAAACAAGTTTAAAACTAGTATGTCAGCTGCCCTAAACAGGCCGGAGACCAAAAACAGGTTGAAGGGCTTTGTGGAACTCCATAAGAGATGGCTCCATTTCTATCTCACTGTTCCATCCCAAATATCTGTATGTGAAATTAGAAAAGTTGGGCTGTTGCTTTGTTACAGTTATAACTCATATTTTCATTTTAAAAATATCCAAGGTGGTTAATAAAATCAACAACTGGATTATTATAAACTTTTATCCAACTGGAATAGTAATTAAGCCAAATATTCAATCTGGGTCGATCACTGGGAGAAGAGGTTTAGTCTTCCAAGTTTTTGGATTCATGAAAGAGTCCTTCTTCAGAAAAGTTTGACAGCCAGCCATCAATACCCCTCAAAAGTCACATGTAACAGGCACCACACAAAGTAAAGCCCAAAATACACCCTCTGCCTCATTAGTGAAAGTTACTGGCAGCTAACTCATTTGTCAAATAACGCTTCCATATTATGGTTAGATTTTCAAATCCTGTATTAGAGCTACACTTCTCCATCCGAGTAACACAGAGAGCAGAATTTTTTATAGTCTGACAAAAACTACACAGAACAAGGCTATTAAGAAAGAAGCTATTCATATAAACGTTTCTGTCAAGTGGCATCATGGACAAGTTATAATTCATTTATTTCACTAGGGACTTCTAACTCTTGTCTAAAATTAACCATGGGATGATGTTCTCATGACTATAAATGGATGACCACATTGTTAAAGCTATTTAAGAGATTATCTCATAATAAATACCTCGTGGTCAAAAATTCCGGTTAGTATTTATAATAGCAAATTTAAAAAATATTTTAAGCATTTTCTGTTTAATGGAACTTTCACATCAAAAATAATGCTTCAGTCTTGAAGAAAAAGTGTTCCATCTGGAAAAACGCGAGGTAGACCGGGTTCCAACAGTAAAAGTCTTTATTTAAACAATTATTGTTAAACGGAACAGTT
>BHFT01017993.1:0-34130 GCA_004320025.1 Laticauda laticaudata | reverse complement strand
AGGAAATATAGGTTTTCCGTTCGGTGTCCTTTTGCATCCTCTAGGCATCCTGCAGACATCCTAAATATCCAAGATACATCCCCTATGCGAACGTTCTTTCCATTTTAATGCTTTGTTTGCGAGCTGCATCTGCTTTCATCCTTTCTACGTCCATGCTTCAAACACTGCGTGTCCGTTCTGCGTCCCTTTCGCTTCCTCCCTGTGTCCGTTTTCTGCTGGAGCGGATGCAAGTTGCGCGGATGCGCAGTGAATGCCTAGTGGGTATAGCGGACGCGTAATGGATGACGACGGACGTTTAACGGATGTTCCCCGTATGCATAATGGATGCAGAACGGACGCGTTGGATACATTTTCCGCTCAAAAAGTTTTGTGCAGTTCAAAACTTTTTGAGAGGATGAAATGTCAATAGACGGATGCTGGACGGATACAGAGTATGAAAAAAGGACGCAGTGAGTACAGAATGGAAGCATCGCGTTAACCAACGGATGGCAAGTGTTTCTGTGCATTTTACAGCCTCTTTGCATCCGTTGTTGCTGTGTGACAGCGGCTTTACATTAAAGAAATATTGAAACAAAGTAAGAATCTTAGAAAGTGAAAGCAGAACCAGAATAAAGAAAAATACAAGGAAAGACTGACTTTGGGATTGATTGATGTTTTTGGTATAGACCCTGGGATGGAATAATTGAGAACTTTAGAAAATTGAAAGAAGAAAGAAGGAAAGTAAAAGTGTTTTTTTTTTCTGTTTTTTTGTGGACTGTAATGATCAAAAAACATAAGAGTGTGATGATGATATCTCTTCGGGAATTAAAAATGGGACTTAAAAATATGAGAGAATTACTACAGGAAAGAGGCGAATCATTTTGCTCTGTATCAGAAAAAATGGAAATGGCGATTGAAGAAAAAGAAGAAAGAGCTTCAGAGGAGGAGGAGTCAATTCAAGGAGAAGGCATTTTAAATGGACAACACAAAGAACACTACAAAGAAGTAGGGAAAGAACGAAGGTTAAAAAGTGTAGATTTAAGAAGGCAATCAAAAAGGGGAATACCTGTGAAGTCAAGAAAGGCAGAAAGACCTGCAGAAAAGGGGAAAGGAAGATATTAAGAAAAAGAGGGATATAAATTGGAATGAGAAAAGATATGGAGAAAAGAGGGGGAGGAGAAGCAGTAAGAAACAGGTGCATGAACATGAAAGAAGAATACCAAAATAGTAAAATGTTGAAAGGAAATGTTTTTTCAGAGATAATGGTTGATGAATTAAAAAGGAATTCTGCAGGGTGACAAGGGTAATAAGAATATTTCTGCAGTTAAAAATATTTAAAAAATAGGGTAATATAGATACTGATAATTCATATTAAAATTAGGGGGGGAAATATGCTGCGGAATCCAATGAAAAGATGTAATTATTATTGTAACTTCTTAAAATAATGGTTTATTGGAATCAAGATGAGGGAATAAAGGTATATTTTAGTCATTGAGGTGTCACACTCAAAGCAGTAAAAGGGGGAAACCTATACTTGTTTTGTTTCTTTAGTGTTAAAATTTGTATTAATTTAGAATTTATGAAAAGAATGTGTAATGGAAAGGGAATATGAACCAACTAAAGAACCAACTAAATTAATAAGTTAATATAGACTATTTAAGCAAGGAGAGGACATTGGTAACTATTATTATTATTATTATTATTATTATTATTATTATTATGCAAATACATATTGTTTTATCTTTATTTTTAAAATAAATATTAAAGGATTATATTGAAATAAATGAAATGAAACAAAAAGATGTTTTGATTGAGATTAATGAAAGAGGCTAGAATTAAATTTCTCTCCTTACTGAAAATTTGGAATGGAAAAGGTAATAATAGAATTAAGTATGCATATATGAATGTACAATTGCTGTCATATTTGGATGTAAAGGTAATGACCCAGAAATATGTTGTGCACTAAAAAGAGATTTTTGTTTTTAATGTGAAAAACTGAATAAAATTTGTTTTTGTTTTTTTTAAAGAAAGCCAAGCTTCACAAGCTCCAGAGACAGGAAGTCTAGGCTGACTGCCAAGAATGTAATTAGGGTAAAAAACAAACAAACGGAGATATCTTCTAACTACCGGTTTTCCAAACTACTTAGAAAGTTAACAAGGGGTTCTATAGAACCAGGAGAATCTCACCCCTGTCTATATCATATATTTTTATTTGTATGAAGTATATTTACAGTGAGAGAGAGAGAGAGAGAGGGAGAGAGAGAGAGGGAGGGAGGGAGGGAGAGACATACACATACATGCATACCTACAATCATAGATAAAACATAGAACATAGAATAACAAGTTTGGAAAGGGCTTTGGAGGTCTTCTATTTTTTTCTTCCCGAATTTGCTATTCTTCCTGTCTCTTTTTATCTAACAAGTGTCCATATGTATAAGGCTCCAAAGACTTGTCCACTGAGATTATTTATTAATTATACATTTATTATAAAACAAGAAGTATATTATATAACCATCTAAAAGATCTGTGTGCATTTTTGGAATAAAATCTATTAGCATTTTAATAGCATCATGGTTCGATGTTTGGGTGGATTATCAATTTAGCTTATTTGCTGTGCTAATGCCATACAATATTCCTATGTTATGAACAATAAGCCAAAGATATAGTACAGACTGTTTCAACCATTTTAGATGTCATTTTCTTCCTGTTCTATATACATTTATTGCTATGTATGATTGCAGAAAATTTCATTAAATAGTTATGCTTCCTTGTACAGTTTCAAGTCTTGGAAATGATTGTTGGAGTACCAATTGAAACATAACTCATCATTTGTTGATTGTCTGCATTTATCTGGCTTATTGATTTTGCTTTAAATACCTTGAGAAAAATTCAGTTCCAATTTTATTTCCATTTTTTTAAAAAATAGCTAATGTGACCATATGATTTGAGAAGATTTATACTTGAAAATAAGGATTCCTCCTAGGCTTAGATTACACATAAAATATAACTCTTCACTCAGTATAATAAACATTAATGTAGGCTTTGTGTGCCAATTGTAGTCTAATTGCATGATACAAACCTAGAGCTTGAGGAAAGAAAGCCAAAAATAGACAGAAAATGAACAGCAGCTGTGTGCTTTCTCCTTCCTCTTCTCCCCACCTCAGTCATCCTTCTCAATTCAAATGACAGCTCCTTGCAGTGCTGTGTGGTTTCTCTTATCATCTTACACTCAATGTAATGGAAGTGGATTTGCTTCTGAAGATAATTTCAACATTATTATTTTTATGCAATTCTTTCCATTGATATGCAATTTAAAAGTGCAGTATTCAGATCCAAAGTGGGCAAGGGTGTTTCAGATCTGTGTGTGGCACCCCTACAGTGTCTGTCAGTAGTTCCTTAAGGGGCAATTGTTTTTTTCTGCCTTTCAGAAAAATATAGATTTGAATTTTGGGGGCATGAAGGATGCAGGACAGAAATCACATCAACTAAAAACATAACCTAGAATGTCAAAGAAACCTAATGAAAAACAAGAAATGTCTACTTGCGATAAAATTCCTAAGAAATTTTCCTGTCAAGATTTCAAAATTGCATTGATTACTTCGGAGATTTATCCTAAAACACTGATAATTATTCAGCCACCCAGACATTATTTTCATTTGTTTCTTGGCACTGTATGCGCACTTAGATTTTCAGTGGCTTACACAATATACTAAAATACAATAAAACTTCCACAAAAAGCTAAAAAGATGAAAAACATCACTCAGAAAAAAAGAAAACTCCAAATAATTATCATGTCTCAAAATAATAGAAAAATATAATAGCAATAGAGGGTAAACATATGAAAAAGCTCTCTTTTAATCTTTGGAAGCTTCCATAAGGTCCAACCTCATTTCTAAAAGGAAATTGTTTCGTAGCAAAAATGTTAGTGTGTTTCTCCTCTTAGGAAAGTGGGCTACAACAACAGGTTCTATTGTTGTTCTATTTCCAAACAACTTTAGTTGTAATGAAATTTTAAAATGTGATTTGATGCTTATGATCATGTTCAGGGAACATTATGAGGAAATATAAATGAAAATACAAGATGATGATGATGATGATTATTATTTTCTGGAAAGTCTATGAAATATATACCATAAATCAAAAATATTCTGGCCAGAATCCATATGGAGAACCATTTGTAAATTTGGGCTGCATTTACCAGTTAATATTCTGTATTATTTATATTTATGGAAATACATTTATGTGACTTTTACATAATTATATTAAAGTTTTAAGAACTTGATTTGGCTTACTTGTAGATGAAAATGTTTGAAGCTTTGGTACAATAATTAATTCTACTCATACATTTCAATTTTAAAAAGCTACCATAGATTTACTGATTAAAAATGTCAAAAAATGGGATAGATCGAGAAAAGTTATCATCTATTTTAACCATAATGACAATAATAACATGAAAATGACCTAACATACTTTCTAACATCAAAAACTTCATCTTTTGATAGTTGAACTGTGAAATTACATGTCAGTTCATAAGAGACAGTATTGCACTCACCTGTGTGAGATCAGGTAGCCCTTGCATAACCACTGTAATGGGGACTGGAATTTCAGTAGTGAAGTGGTTGTTAGGCAAAATATCATGTGATCACACTGTTTAGTGATTTCTAAGTTCTGGTATTTTTGGCTACAGGCATTAGATGAGGACTGCCTGTTCATTAAACAAGAACTTTACACTTCACCGGTCCTGACACATTCACTGCTGCTTCAATTTCCCACACCATTTATCTCCTCCATGCATTTCAACCCTTTTGGCCACACTTCATTCTGCCAGGGCTGATTATCATTGCCAATGGCCCAGCTGACCTTCCCCATCTTTTTCCTTTTGCTGCTGACGAGTCATGTTTGGCCCTACATTATAGTCATAAATGCAGATTATAAATGAAAATTCAAGTGCCTGAATTTTGGTCATATGACTTTTCTACTACACTGAAAAGAGTTGTAAGTTAATGTTTTTCTGTTCCCCTTGTTCCCTTTCCCCATTTCCCACTATTTTCATTTATTTATATTTTATATCCTAATAAATTTAATAAAATGATATTATAAAATAATTATTTATGTACTGACCAGGATACAATTAAGTGTACAATTAAAGATAATCAGAATGACAAAGCAGTATTATGAACCAAGTCCTGCCAATTTTAATGTGCAATATGATGTAACACATGCATAAAATTAACAATTAAATTTTCTCTTCTGCTATTTACAAAGAACAAAAAAACCAAAACCTTGTTTTACTTAGAAAAAGGGCAAATTAGTAGTCCCTTTGATATCAATTATCTATTATTCTCCACTTTTCTCTGCAGTTCAGTTGTACTGTCATCAATTTAATAGAAGTCAAATATGAAGAAATTTATGCTTATAATAAATAAGTATCTAGTAACTATCACCCTTCAACACATAAACTAGAGTTTTATACACATTTAGGAATAGTTGCCAAGTAAAATAGCATTGCAGCTGTGAAACTAGTCCTGTGAATATTTATTCAGAGGCAAAACCTCTTGGATGAGAACTTGAAATTAAATACAAATCTTGTCATGCCACAGAACTACTTGCTGTGGTAATCTTACAGCCAAATTGTTATAGTGCTATAGTAACATTTGACCTCCAATCTCCTCCACAGTTGACTTTCTCCTCAAATAAGGCTTATTATTTATTTTGCTTGTATATTCAAACCTGAACATCATAATACTAAGTTATGGGAATTATCTCTATTGGGGGTAACATCAACCACAATAATTTTTTGACATTGTATAGTATGGCAGTAGTGCAGTTGATAATAATAATACAACAGTAAAAACAACAAGAACAACTCATTAAATATATACTTTACCCAACTCTCATATTATTATTGGTATATAAGGACTCTAGTAATAGGAGTTCCAGATCTTATTTGATTAATGTTTTTAATGTTTCCTTAACATCTCTCCTTGGGCAATTACATTTTGCTTGGTTTTCTCACTTTCTCAGCTATTTCCAAATCAGATTAGTTCTCCAGGCTGATCAGTCGTGGCTTTTGATAAAGATAGGCAGATAAGCTTGTTAGAGATTTAAGATTTATGTCTGGCTTATAAAAATTGTCTTTCTGGCTTACAAAAATTGTCTGGACATATAGAGTTGTGAAGTGGAAAAGACAGCAGTGAATACATTTAACAAAACAATGTATTTCCATCATCTCTTTTAAAAAGTTGCTGTTAAGAATTATTTGAACCACACTTTATGACAGTTACTGGCCATCTTCAAAATTCACCAGAATAAAGGTTGTTTTAAGGTACAATCTACACAGAGAACTGGACAAGAGAAGTGTATCCTAGTTGGTTCAGTGAGACCTCCCAAATTTGAACATCTGAGTTGTTCAGAAAAATATTCTGTGTGGTCCACAGAAATGAACTCCTCTTGTCTATCTCCTGATGGAGGCCACCAAAATCTGAAAGTCCAAACTAGCAAATAGATATGGGTAAAATTAATTGCAAAATGTTCAACCACTTGAATATCCTTTATATTAGCTTTATATTACTCTTTATATTAAAGAGTATATTAGCTTTATCTCAGAATTCTGATCACAAATAGTGAAATCCTAGAAAAAAATTGATCATGGTATCTATATTAACATTTATGCTGTTGTAAATATCAATAATAACTTAGATGACATGAGCAATATAGAAATTTAAAAAGGAAGGGAGGGCAGAAGAGAAGGACAGAAGGAGGGATGGAGGGAGAAACAAGGAAGGAAGGAAGAGAGAAAGAAAGAAAAAATAAAGAAAGAAAGAAAGAAAAAGAAAGAAAGAGAGAAAGGAAAAGAAAAAGAGAAAGAAAGAAAGAAAGAAAGAAAGAAAGAAAGAAAGAAAGAAAGAAAGAAAGAAAGGATCAGAATGAATCTGAATGCAAGACTGGGTCAAAGAGGGTCAAATGCAATAAATGCAATCCCTGCCACTTTTTAATATGTGATACTATATGATGCCATACATGCATAAAAAAAGGAAAGTATTCATGGCATGATGCTGCTTTCCTCATTTTGTCATTCAGTAAGATGCTACCAGCTCCAGAGGAATTTTCAGCAAGAGTAACACATTGATTTCCTTTAAGCTACAGGTAACTTTTGACTTACAAAAGTTCATTCAGTGACCATTTGAAGTTAAAATGGCACTGAAAAGACTGATTTATACAACACTTATATGTTGCAGCAGCCCCATGATCTTGTGATCAAAATTCAGACACTTGGCAATTAGTTCATATTTAAGTCAGTTGCAATGTCCCATGGTCATATGATTACTTTTTGCAACCTTCTGACAAGCAAAGTCAATGGGGAAGCCAAGTAACAACCATATTATGAATTTAACAACTGTGGTAATTCACTTAATAATGATAGCAAGAAAGGTTGTAAAATGGGGTAAAACTCACTTAAAACTGTCTCATTGAACAACAAAAAGACCCACACCCACAAGTACCACACAAGATGCTACCACCACACTTCCACGCAGAAAAAAGACTCACACCCACAGAGAAAGAGGAGACATGACCACGAACCAGAAGCCATACTGCAGCTGCACCACTACCCGTTCAAAACCCCTCTGACCCATACAAGAAGCAAACTGATACCCACCATGAAAGATGTGGCACGACCACGAACACGAAGCAAACAACAAGATCACAGCTCACCAGCTCAAATCCCCCAGCAACTAAGACTAACCTGAGCACAACCAGGCCCCCACCTAAGCAGAACACACCCCCAGCCAATCAGACACAGCCAACCCCCCTACCAATCAGAACACAGCCAAACCCCGCACCCAATCAAGTCACACCCCCACTAGCAGTTAAAAGGAAGAAGCAGCTGCAAGCTCACATTACTCTGAGAAGCACAGAGCTGAAGAAACAAGCCTGAAGATGATGAATGAGACTTCATCGAAACATTGCCTAGATACTTCCAATTCTACGCAGGAGAAACCCGAATAAGCAAAGATCCACATACAAATACTGCGCAAAAACCTCCAGAAAACACCACAACAACACACACACACACAATATATATATATGTTTTTTTAAGCTTTGCGGTACTTACATGTGTGCTGTTTAGCTTCCTTCAGGTATTATCCCACGTCATTGTAGTGCTGTTAAAGTTGTAGCAGCATTTCGGCAGAAATCTCATCTGCCATCATCAGGCTTTGTATTTGAGTTTGTATATGAACTCAATACAGAAGCCTGATGATGGCAAGATGAGATTCTGCCGAAATGTTGCTACAACTTTAAAAGCACAACTACAATGACGTGGGATAATACCCGAAGGAAGCTGAACAGCACATCTATCTATCTATCTATCTATCTATCTATCTATCTATCTATCTATCTATCTATCTATCTCTTGTGGTTTTTTTTTTAAGTTTTCATGGGTACTTACATGTATGCTGTGCAGCTTCCTTCGGGTATTATACCATGTCATTGTAGTTGTGCATTTAAAGTTGTGCACGTTTCGGCAGAATCTCATCCAAAGGAAGCTGAAGGAATACCCGAAGGAAGCTGAACAGCATATTATTAATATATATATATGATGTCAATCATTTGGAAACCTGCACTCTCAAATAGAAAGTTCTCCATGCCACAAAACAAACAAACACCTGAGCACAGACAGACTCCCTTGATGCTCCAACTCAAACACCCCACACCTGAGCACAGAAAGACTCCTCTGATGCCTCCAACTCAAACACCCCACACCCTGAGCACAGACAGACTCCCTCTGATGCTCCAACTCAAACACCCCCCACACCAGGCACCCAGGCACCTGAGCACAGACAGACTCCCTTTGATGCCTCCAACTCAAACACCCCACACCCAGAATGCACAGATAGACTCCTCTGATGCCTCCAACTCAAACACCCCCCCACAGGCACCCAGGTGAAACCCAGCTTGCTAATGAATAGCAGCTTGCTAATGAAGAGCAGCCGTCCTTTCACATGGAGCCAAGCTGCACTGAAAGCCTCCAACACAAGAACAGAGTGTTGCCAGCCCAATCAAAGCCACAAAAACAGACAGAAGAAACCAGAAACACCAATCAATCAAACTCCAAGTCCATGAAACACAGACCCAGGCTCCTAGCCAATCAGAATGACCAGCCTCAAATTTAAAAACCGGAGCTGTGAGACCCACATCCATACAGAAGCCTGATGGTGGCAGATGAGATTCTGCTGAAACGTTGCTACAACGTGCACTACAATGACGTGGGATAATACCCCGAAGGAAGCTGAAACAGCATATATATATATACATATATATCATATATTATATGTATATTATATATATATATGCTGTTCAGCTTTGTTTGGGTATTTTCCCACATCATTGTAGTTGTGCTTTTAAAGTTGTAGCAACATTTCGGCAGAATCTCATCTACTATCATCAAGCTTCTTTATTGTGTTTGCCTGTGAATTGAGAATATATGTGTGTGTGTGTGTTATTTATATAGAAATCTGATCTTAGCCACATAAATCCAAGAATGAAGTATTTCCAAATCCAATTTCTAAGTTATCTCATAAACAAGCAAAACATGCTATAAAATTATCTCTTTTCATCATTCCTATTGCAACTGCATTTCTCAAAATCTCTGATGTATACCCACAGCTGGCTGATGTTTTCCCATCAGATTATGTAAACTCAGGAAGTGGTTTTGTGTTTCATCTCTATTCAGCACATTTAAATTCTCATATAAAAAACTGCATCCCATTCAGCCCTGCTTATATATTTTAACTTGTCTCTTGTAATAGAGTTGTTAGGGATGCAGTTTTTATAAACAGTGCTGCGCTAAATAAACCTCTATCACTTATTGAGTTCACAGCTTTCACTTAGAGATGGTCTTTATATTTGTAAACATTCAGCATGAGAGTTGCATTAGCACATCAAAACTGTTAAAACAACTTTATTTAATCTGTGAAATCATTTTGCTTAATGTTCCTTGATTCTCTATACTGGGCACAATGTAACTAAAGTCAAGAATTTAAAAAAAACATACATATTTTATTTTGCCACTCAAGTAAAAAAAAAAATCAAGTGTTGAACTTTGGCAAGATTATACCTATTTAATGAACACAATTTAATTTCTGATGGTGTCTTGTGCCCCATGTCGGTGAGGGAAAAAGTTTTAGCTTTTTATTTTTCCAAAATGAAGTCCACAAGTCATAAAATTGCCAAGATTGGAGACTTGTGGCCTAGAAGATACTCTGACCAAGACTAGCAGCATAGTTCTGGAAGTCCACAAGTCATAAAATTGCCAAGATTGGAGACTTGTGGCCTAGAAGATACTCTGACCAAGACTAGCAGCAAAGTAAATGTTGCTTCACTTCAACATCAATCCCAATATTGCACATTTGAGAGAACTCCGATGCCCCAATGTTTTAAAATTCTGTGTTTCTGCTATTGATATTGCAAAGATCTAGCATTTTTACTCTGTCTATTGTTGTGATCTACCAAGAATAAAATACCACTGAGGAGATGAAATAGTACATATTTAGTTTTAGTAGTACTCTTCAGTTTTCAATGGGCTAAAGCTGCACGATTAGAAGATACATACTAATTTAATGTCACAAACCAAAAGGAAACAGTAAAGTCAGATGGAATGCAAATAGATGTATAAGGTTTCAGAGATAATAGTATCAAACCTCCTTTCAGAAATGTGCTTGGAACTCCATATATTTAAGGGACTAGTGCTCACACTTATCTTGCAAGTGCTGATCCATATTTACACACTGATGATTACTGTAGATCACTATCATCTGATATAAGTTTATCAAGCAGTGAAATTCATTAAACTGAATGGGTCCTACTTTTCAATAGAAATCTTTAAAAATATCATGTCAATTTTGTTTAAATTGCAGATGATAGCATTGTATATTAGAACAGGGAAAAATGAAAACCTGGTGGAATTCTAAGATTTTTCTGATAATCTAAGTGATATGAAGTGCAGTCAATCTCATGTGATGTTTTCTTATTTTAGGCTGAAGGCTAAATATGCCCCTTCATAAGCACATTCTCCAACAAACCAGACTTTGTCGTGATATTTAGATCATCTTGATGTCCCAAGCATCTCTGCACATTTCTACACACTCTTCTTTAGATATGCCACAAACAAGTCTTTTGAAATCATTGGATGCAATTTCTTGCTTGGAACAGAATCTGAAGCAGGGCCAAAGAGGATCTGGGCAAGAAATATAAGTACATTTTTTATTTGTTATACATTTTAATGGGATAGTATACATAAGAGGTCAAGATCTGAATCAACAAATCTGAAGTTTGAAAGATTAAACTATAGACAAAATACTCTGTCTCTCCTCCCATACTCCCCTCCACTTCTATTTTCACTTACTATTCTATCTAACTGATATGCATGGTTTGTTTATCTATCTATCTATCTATCTATCTATCTATCTATCTATCTATCTATCTATCTATCTATCTATCTATCNTTATGAATACATGGATACATATAAGAAAAATAAAAAAATAAAAGAAACAATAGGACAGGGACAGTAGGCACATTGGTGCGCTTATGCATGCCCCCTACAGACCTCTTAGGAATGGGGTGAGGTCAATAGTAGACAGTCTAAGGTTAAAGTTTTTGGTTTGGTCAACATAATACAAAAACATATAGAACATACAACTTTTTTTTTTTACTTTGAACTTTGGCTTCTGATTTAGACAATTGTCTAATGACTAAGTGCATTAACAGTGAACTGGAGGGGATGATTACATCAGTTAGAACTAATTTGATAAATAAGGCATCTTGCATTAACTTATTGTAGCTCATCTCCAAATCTTTCTTTAGAAATATTTTAATTGATTGATATATTTTATAGAAAATTATTCAATGAAAACAACAAATTACAATATTTACATATGTCTTCTTAGAATGGTAATGATATTTATCTCCAAATGTTCTACTCCAGCTATCATTCACCCTTACATCAATACCTGTCCCCAAATGATGTAAGACCAAATGCTATCAGCTGTTTTCAGTTTAAATGGTTTTCATTCCTTTAGGATCATATCAGCTATTAGCAAATCTCTGAGTTGTTTCAAGTTTCAAAATGAATCATCCTACAGAATTGAAAATGTAATCATTTGTATGTGTCTCAGTGCTTTTCATTTGAGGATTGGCAATGAAGTAATGTAGCAATAAAAACTTGGGGGTTATTGCAAACATTTACTTTTCTTCCTCATAGCTGAAGTAGAAAATGCCAATCATTTTTATTTTATCTTATCAGACTTAAGAATGCAAAATTATATTTTAATTGCCATTATTGGTATGTTGCTTTTCTTTTCTACAACAGAAGCTATTCAGAGTTCCCAGCTAAATATGAAAATCATCATTCAGTTCAGATAACATTATTGCATTATTAAAACAAAATTACCAGATTTAAAATAGCATCACAAATGAGTGTGTGTGTATCTCTATATAAAGTCTAGTTTGGAAGGAAGATGACTTTGATGGAGATATGCAGGAGCAATTCCCAAGGCAAAATGGCTGAAACATGTTTAAAGTTCTGTTTCTGGGTTACTATATGAAAATTGAGAACTTTACTTTAAGATAGTGCTTTTAAGAGCTCCAGTAAGGGTTTGCAAATCCATAAGAATGTACTATTAATAATAAAGAGAACAACTTGTATAATTTTATGACTGGCAAAGTTGCTGTACAATTTAGGGTTAATTTACACTTGAAGTATTTTTTTTAAAGGCAGTGTTAAATGTTTATTGTTTGTAGCACATAGATGTGTGTGGGCTTGTGAGTGTGTCTGAGGGGGCTCTATAATTTAAAAAATTTGAATCAAGTGATTCAAATTCTGCTGCCAGCTAATCAAAGATTATGTGCATCATGTCCCTGAATGTAGCCACATGCCTTAAATGAGAGCTCTGTCGGCTTTAAACATGGAGCTATCCAATTACTCCTGCCAACATTTTGTGCATTAAAAACTGCTGGAGGGAAAATTTAAAGAGTTCCTAACAAAACATGTGCTCAGGCAATGAGAAAAATAGTAATAGTAAGTTGTTTGGACAATAAATGTTTTGAAGGGTTTTGCTTCTTTTTGGGGTGTATGATGGAAAAGTAAGCACAAAGCATAAGGGTAATGAACTGAACTGTCCAGCTGCTTAAAGTAAGCCCAATGGAATGGGTTTAGTATAGCAATCACAGCAATATAGATAATCATAGAGCTGGCTCCACATTTTGCAGCCATATTGATATAGCCAATTCATTTTGAACAGGAAGTGAATTATTAATGATTAATTGTTCTTCAGTTTGGCAGCTGATTCATAAGCAACTTGGCATGCAAGAGATTGTATGATTAGCATTCCTTCCTTCCTTATTTCTTTCCTTTCTTTTTATGTTGGTTTAGGGTTCTTTCCAGGGGTGGAATTCAATTTTTTTAATAACCGGTTCTGTGGGCATGGCTTAGTTGGTGGTCTTGGCTTGGTGGACTCACATCGAGGCACCATCTCCTCGCCTGGCCTCTCATGACTGTGGGAATGCTGCACAGTCGTAAGTGTGAAAAATAGTCATAAGTCACTTTTTTCAGTGCCATTGTAACTTTGAATAGTCACTCCACACAAGCAAAGTACCAGCAAAGTAGGGGAAAAAACCTCCAGAGTTGTTCCTGAGAGAGGAAGTCTAGTCCTGCCCAGAATGTTCTAAAAGTTAACGGAGAGGCAGTTTCTGTAAGCAACACCAGAATGTTTCCTTCCTGCCTTCCTTACAGGATTAGGACAATTAATTTCTTCTTACAACAGGCTCTCCGAACTGCTTAGAATGTTAACAACCGGTTCTAGTGAATAGGTGCGAACTGGTAGAATCCCACCCCCTGGTTCTTTCCCCTTTTCATTTACCAACATAAGTTGCTGAGATGACTTTCTCAAATATCTGTTCTTTTGTCAATCATTTTGAATGTAATTTCATCATTAAAATTGTAAAGTTCTCATTTTTTTATCTGAAACTGAGCAGGTAAGCATTTTTAATTAAAATATTTATTTATTTATTTATTTATTTAAATAAGCACACATATGTTTTCATATACCTAAATATTGCAAAGGTCTTAATTAACATGCCAATTATTAGGAATGAGATAAAAATAGACATAGGGATGGAGAATTGGGACTGGAAAAAATATTTTCTTGTTTGAGTAATTACTGAGAAAGAATGACTTGTAAATTCAAAGGAAAATTAAGAAGCAATTCTGGTTGACATATGACAGAGAGAACAAGAGCAAGAGATATTGATTTAGACAATGTTGAACTGAAGAAGGTATTATTTATGCTGGTTTTATTCAACAGTGTTAGGAATGTAAGTCACCTAAGAGTTATTTGGGTTGGAAATATATAAACCAGGATAGACATTTTAATACTATGTCTAAGAAAATGCTAAAACTGTAATTGGGTGTGGTTTCTCAAATGGCCATAAGATGGAGCCAGAAACCTGGGTTGTTTAGTCTCAGAAGAGTCTCTGTGAGTCTCTGTTTCTTCTTGTTGGAGAAGTTACCATTACTCCAAAATGACTGTTACTGATCGTTGAAGTAAGTCTGTTACTGAATTGTTTTTTTGATACTGGACTTTGATATTTGGATTATCCCTGAACTGAACACTGACTGCCTTACCTGTGAATGACTTGAACTGCTTATCTTGGACTGTACTTAAACGTTTTATTGGAAGTAAAAGCCTACATTTACTGTACAGGTTATCTGTGTGCTGTTTGTGTATTATTCTTCATGACATCTCACTACGTCTCCCTGTATGCGCTCATTCTCCTAACAATGAATTACCTCAACAAATAGTATAAAAAGTTTTAAAAAATTAAACAAAAGAATTTTTCTATTATGTGTATAAAGCCAGTTTAAATGGTTAAGGCACTATGAAGAATCTGGGAGACTGTAAGTTCTAAATCCTATTTAGTCATTGAAAGCTAGCAGGGTAATTTTGGGCCCCTGACTATTTCAGTCCAACTTATTTCAAAGGGTTGCTGTGGAGAAAATAAGACAAAGAAGGAGTATTATGTAAATTATTTATATTATTATAATATTATTATGTTAGATTAAGAAATCCTAAAAACCAAAACTACCAACCCTCCAATCCTTTCCCAATCCTCATATTATTTATATGATGTCTGATGACTTGGATTTGCCTTTTGCAACAATCTCCGTTAAAACAGGGAACACTGCCACATTGCACATAACAGAAGAAGCAGAATTCTTAAAAGTGAAGCAGAGGATTTGTGGACATTTGCCACAAAACTACATTTTCAATCCAAGCCTTTTTTATTTTTTTATTTTTTTTAATTTTAAAAGAAAAACTATATTGGCAATTAAAAAGAAAAACAATATGTATAGTACAAATCGAATACAAACTTAACGTTGCAGACAAAATCTAATATAAAATACAAAATAAATATATAAAACATATAAAACATATGTTTTCTAATCAACTAAGACGGTGTTGCTTTCTTGATAATGATTTTACTACTATTCATTTCTTATTTAGTAACATATTAATTTAACTACTCCATTCGTCAAATACATATCTTTAAATTCCTGATTTTTTCTCATTAATTCACTTATAACATTATCCCAAGCTGCATATATCTTGAGTCTTCCTATATCCTAGTTTGTGTGAGTAGGCTCCATTTCAGTGCAGTCAAGTATTTCTGAGTAATCAAATTATTTGTTGGCATTTGTTTGCCCTTTCAACATTGTGCCAACGGCAATTCTGCCACTGTGATTATATGGAGAATTAAATATTTTATTTCATTTACATAGTCCCCTTTTAACATTCCCAACAAAAAAATTTCAGTTTGAATTCTAATGAGTTCTGTAATTTTTTTAATCCACAGTCTAATTTTTTTCCAATTATTTTTACTTTTTGGCAGAGCCATTAAGCGTGGAAGAAGCTGTCCCTCATTTGCTTACATTTCCAACACATCGGATCATGTTTGGATCAATGTTAGCTAACCTTGAGGTGGGCAATACCACTGGTAACACATTTTATATTGGTTTTCTTTATAGATCACCAATTTTATTATTTGAATTTGTTTTGTTTTTTCCAAATTTTTCCCAATCTCCAAATTAATATTGTGCCTACATTCCTTCCCATGTGATCATTGGGCCTTTAACTATTTCTTCCACTATTTCATATTCTAAACAGATAGTTATACATTTTTCAGATTAATTTTTCATACTGTTGCCCTCCAATATTTTTAGTAAATTGATTTGGTTTTATCCTCAATTCCAAAACTCTTCCATGTCTTTTTTTATATCTTGCCTTGCAGTTGTAAATATGGCCACCCCTTATTTTCATCTCTTGCTCTCTAATTTCTTGATTCATCATTAATCTTCCTTGGGAATTTAGTACATTATAATATGAATTTTTCTTCCTGTTTGCTAGTGCATTGGGTGGGATCAATGCCCTCAATTGACAGAAACCCATCCTGGATCGTCATATTAATGTTTGTGATTTAATTTTTTCCACACCTGTTAATAGTGAACATCTAATTATAGTACCTATTAAAGTGCTGTGACTAGCTTGTTATTTCCTGGGTTCCACATTGAAGGCATGCCACCCTGCTTCCAGAATCATGGCCCTTCTAGAATTAAGACTCTGATTTCTCAAATTGGCCCAATCTCTTAATCCATGTTAAAATTGCTGCTTTGATAAGTTATAGTTCCAAGGCCAGGGAGCCAAATCACCTCTGAATCGTATTATCATTGTAATAGCTAATTTTATTCTAGGCCTTTCCCTACCAAATAAAATACTAGTAATTTTATTAATCATTAATTTTTTATCTTAATTTAATTGGAATATTGGAAAGAGAATACTATTTCGTTGGCAAATGTTCATCTTAATACTCGCTATTCCTTCCTAGCATTGATAATTGGAGATTTTCCCCATTTATCTAAGTCTTTTTTTATTTCTCATACCAATTTCATTATAGATTATCGTTCTTTTCTTGCTGAACATCTTCCCATGAACCAAATTTCCTAAATAGTTTAATTCTTTTACAATTTTTGTAAGTCCATACCTCTTCTAATTTCTTTTTCATGTTTTTCTGGCTAATGTTTTGTTATCATTTTATTTGTATCTTTATTGATTGTTAACCCTGCCCCTCTCATGTCTCTCAACATCTCTTTAATTAATTTTGGTCCTGATTTTATTGTGGTTCTATGAAGAACACAAGTTGTTGCAAAGTGCTCGGGCCTTGTATTCTTCATCTTTCATTTTTAATTTCTTAATTCTTTTTATCTCCATATTCTGTCTAATTTTTTTCAAGAAGTTTCCAAAGTGACTGTGAAAAGAAGGCAGAGTTGAAAGTGGACATCCTTGCCTTAATTCCCTTTTCTACTTTCAAATGAATAATCTATTCCTCATTAATTAAACCCGGGCTTTCTTGGCTTGAAATATTGCATCTAACATTTTTTCATTTTCCTTTACTTGTGTACTTATAAATTCCCAATTAACTTTGTCAAGGCTTTTTGAGCATCCAGAAAAACAAGTGTAGCCTGGTTTTGATGATGAGCCTTCATAGTGTTCCAGATATTCTAGTACTGTTCTTGTATTGTTTTAAGTTGTACTTGTTGAAGAAACCGTTTTGATCCAGTATGTATATATTCTACGTAGTACGTTTTTTAGTCTCTCAGCCATTAAATTCATAAAGTATTTTGTTAGTCAGCGTTCAACAAAGAAATAGGGTCTAAGTTGTTTATGTGCGTGCATATCTGTGCCCTTCTTCGAATTAATCATGATGTACGCCTTCTCTCCATAGACCTTGTAGTCTTGGCCCCTCTAAGTATTTCAATTGGAGATTTTCTAAAAAGAATTGGCATCAAGAATTTTGCCTAAGTTTTTTTAGAACTCTGCAGTAAACATCTATTCCGGGAGTTTTGTTGTTGTTTTGTTTACTAATTGCCTTTCTTTTATTCCTCTATAGTAGTGCTCTTTCTTGAGTCTTTCCCTTTCTCTTTGCTGACAGTATTGAATATTATAATTCCTCTAAAATACTGTTTAATTCTTCTTTTACTCATATTTTTCTTGTTTATAGAGTTCATGAAATACTCCAATACTATTTCTTTTTCTTTTCCATATTGTTTTGTAGTCTTTCCCTCCTTATCTTTTAAAATCTCTGTTATCCATATCTTCTTCTTTTCCTTTCTTAAACCTATATGCAAAGCCATCTTCCTGCTTATTTGCATTTTAAATTAATTTGCTTTACTGCTTTCAGTGCTCGTAAATTTACTTTCGCTGTTCTAATATATTCAATTTTATGTTTAGCTAATTTCCATTTATTTAAATTAACTCATTTGCTTGGTGCTAATTGCCTTGTCTTTCCAATTTGCTATTATCATTTTGTAACTTGTTGCTTTCTTTTTTCTTTTTCTCTTTCTTTTTCTCTTTCTAGCATTTATAAGCAATTGTTATTTCCTCTTAGAAAAGGCTTTATTGTTATCCCACAGATTCTGTAAAGAGGTGTGTTCTTTTTTATTACATCAAAAAACATTTCTAATTCTTTTTTTTTTAAAGTTTACTTATATTCTTTATCTCTCCGAGTGTCTGTGGTTCAACGTCCACCTTCCGTTTGTTTTGACTGAGCCTTTCCATAGTACTATAAGGGTACTTAATCTGCCACATATTTGGTGCTATTCTATCAGTACTAGTCTTTCATTAGGGTGTTCGGCTGTCCATGTGATGTCCAGTGCTTGACCATGATTTGTGTGCGGAATCAATAAAAAGTAGAATACTGTCCTTTTCTTTGGATTGTATATTCTCCACATATCACTTAGGTTCTGTTCTTCTATCATGTTAAAAATATTTTTGGAGTATATTTTCTTTCTTTTTTTTAACTGGTATTTTTGATAATCTTTTTATATCTTGTGCCTGGACATCCCAGTACCTTGATGAAGGCCTCTCAAAACCTCACAGGACTGAGTCAAGCTCTCTGAGAGCTTCCTGAACACACCATCCCCTGTGTACTCTCGGGGCCAAGCACCCCAGGGTGCCTCAGACCAGCCACTCCAGCACAGCCACCTCCACAGTCCTCTGCCCGGCTTAACAACTGAGACCATGGACATGCCTCAGAGTGACTGAGAATAGTAGCCAGAGGACTGAGTTGTTACCTGTTCACTTTATCTTGTTTAAGACACTTTACTTGGTTTCATTTTCCTTTGTTAATAAAGTCATACAGTTCAGCTTCAGACAGTTTATAATAAAGGTTATCTTGCCTTAACACACTTGGTTCTTTTTTTTTACTTAATAAAGTGTGGTGAAAACTAAAAATGGTTAATCCTTTGCATGGCTTGTGGGAATGGTAAGCATAGTTGTGGGATAGTTAAGGATAAGCTGGGGATAGATAAACCCCAGTGCAAGATAGTGGGACTGATGGGTCCACCCTCCCAGCTGCCACGAACAAGGCCCTTTTTATCCATAACCAATTTATTTCATTGAATCAACACATTAAAATAAGCCAAAAGCTCTTTATTAATGCCCTATTCATATGTTTAGGCCACTCAACATACAGGCACCAATCTCATCAGTGTTATGCAGAGAGGTTCAGGAAGCAATCCATTAAGCAATCTACCATTCCTGTCTTGCCACTCCACTGCTCCAGCTGGGAGTTGTACCAATGTCTGCAGTAGGTTGTGCTGCTTCTCACCTGTCACGATGAAGTTCTGTTGGCCTTGTACATCCACAGTCTTATCAGGTTTCGTCCTTGCCCTCATTCACCAGGCCTCCAGTCCCCCATTCCCTGTTGATGGTCGACAAAGCCTGTTCTGGGCAACACTGGGTAGCGGGTAGTGCATGAGATTGTGAGGATGCAGCAAGCTTCCATGATGCTCCTCGACAGTCTCTGGGTATGGCTGCATGGTGTGAAGAAGTACCTGAACTGATTACCAGGATGCCAAGCATTCTCCACCACCCGTCTTGCCCTGAGAGCCTGTAGTGAAGGATCCTCTCTTCACGGTGAGTATCTGAACTGTACTGCTTCATGAGGGTAGTTGCTGAGGGAGAATGCGTCATCACCCACGAGTGAAGTAGGGCACATCTTGTGTCTCATTGGGTAGGGTCTGGATCTGGAACCCATGATGACGGTTGCGTTCCCAGCCCCTCCTTGAGTCAACTGGGCGTGTATACCTGGCTATCTGAAACTGAACCCGTTGCGCCTGAACATAGCATGTACAAATGAACTTGTAGTCAGCATCAACCATGCAAAGAGGATGATACATGAAGAAGCCCTTGGAGGTAATAAGTGGACCCTGAGTTGGGTGGAGGCTTTTGCAGGCCACGTGTTTTCCCTTCATGGTCCAACGGTTGGAAAGTTCACTTCTCATACCACTGTTCTGCCAACTTTCCTTCAGCCTTCTTCAAGTGGTGGACACTGAAGGAGCTCCTCCACGTATTCTTCGATGAATGCCTGCCCACTTCTCTGACCACTTGCTGATGGTTGTTGTGTGCACTCTCCAGGCATACTGCATGTTCTTTATGTGGTTCCGGAAGACCAGGTGCCGCATGAGTCAGTGCCACGTTCAGTCCAGGGTCCAGGGTACGGAAGTTGGTGCTCGCTTGGTTCAACCTGTGGTCTCTAGATGCTCTTACATTTCGTCAAACAGGCTGGTGGCATCCTCATGAAGTGCTGGAATGCATGAGGGTCTTCATTCCTCACTTGACCATCAGCTTTCATACAGTCCAAACTCCATTCTTCTCCGATCCATCCTCAGACCCACACAGCTCATTGAACGTCTCCTTCTTCTCCTTGGGTAGAAAGGTGAAACAATCTGAACATGGCTTTTCTGATGATGAATGATCGCAGCTACCATAAGGACTGCTGTAATGATCCATGGGAGAGAACAATGGATGAATGTGGAAGAGCAAGACAAGGGTGAAGAGGTCTGGTACACCACGTGCTGACTCATACTGAGATCCCAGGTGATTTTCCCCCTTTTTACTCGGAAAATATTCGGTTGATCCACTAGCGTGTCCTTTACATATCTAGACAATCCAGACATCTTAATACCTGAGATACATCCCATATACAAACGTTTTGTCCGTTTAATGCTTTATATACGAGATGCATCCGCTTACATCCTTTCTATTTCCGTGCTACTAACGCACTGGATGTTCCGTGACTTTCGCTTCCTCCCTCTTTCCTTTTCCAGCGGATTCACATGTGAGTTGCGAGGATGGCCAGAGGATGCCAAGAGGATACAGTGGACATTTAACGGATGATAACGTACATAGAACGTTTGTTGCCCATATATGTCGCGCATGTACATCATAAGCACGCCGGGAAAGTCATCTGTTCAAAAAGTTTTGTGAGCTCAAAAACTTCTTGCGCCGGGTGAAAATCTCAGTGGAATGGATGCTCGACGATAGAGCGATAAGGAAACCCAATGCGCAATGAGTACACAATGGATGCATCGTGTTTTCCAACGGATGGCAAGCTTTTTTGTCCATTTTACATTCTCTTTGCATCCGTTGGTGCAGTGAGACATTTGCTTAACCTATGCTACTACTCCTCTTTTTTTTTCTGCGCTAATGCTGCATATAAGTTTCCTGATTTTTTATATTGCAAAAATCTCTTATTTTGGGCTCTAACATGTACTTCCTGAAGACATACTAGGTTCATTTTTTGTTTTGCCAATTTTTTCAAAATTTGATTCCGTTTTGCTGGGGAGTTAAATCCATTCATATTTACTGATAATATCTTCAAATTATTATCCATTTTCTCTCTTGGCCTTTACCAATTAGTTCCTGTAATTCCCTGCTTCTGTTTGTGCTCTTGTTCTTATTCAATTTTCTTCTTGTGGTCTTTCATCCTTCTTCCTTTCGTCCTCTTTCTGCTCTGTTCCATTCTTTTCCAGTTGTTGATTATCTTGACTAGCCAATTCTAGTTTTTCCTCTGCTACTGCTGAGTTCCTCTGTTCCTGATAGTTGTGTGTGGAATTCTTTCACTTTCTCCAATGTGACGATCTTGACTTTCTTCTCTTGCCATGACACCAACATTCCCTCTGTTGTAATCCACCTAAACAATATATTATTTTTGTTGAGTCGGGTGGCCAGAAAGTGATAATCTTTCCTTTGTTCTCGAACTCTTTTCAGGATCTATTTTAATGTTATGATCTCTTTACCTTTATATGTCATAGGTCCCTTTCTAGTAATCTTGTAAATTATGTCCCTCACCTTTTTCCAAGCAAAACAAATGTGAACCTCCTTTGGTAGTCTGAGTTTTCTGGCATAATTTGTATAGACTTGATAGACTTCGTCTAATTCACTGATTATCTCACTTTTCTCTCTTTGAAGTGCTTCTGCAATAGTCTCTGCCATTATGTCTGTCAGATCTTCCTTCTTCATCTCTGCCACATTCTGGAAACGTAAGTAGAATGAGGCCCTCTCCATCTTCAACTGGATTAGTGAGTTGTTTACTTCTTTGTGTCTTTCTTGCATTCTTTGGTCTACCCATTCTAATTTTCTTTCTGTTTTTTCCATACTTTTTTCAATCATTTGGAGTCTTTGTTCATTCTTTTGTAGAACTTCTTGAATCTGGCCAACTTTCTCATCCAACTTTTGAATATCCTTTCTCACTTCTCTCTTCACCTCCTCCATCTCTGTTTTCATTTCTCCATGGTTCTTAGTCATGTTTTCCTGTAATTTCATCATTGTCTCCTGAATTGTTAACAGTGTAGTTTGCATGATCTGTGTATTCATTGTAGCTGTTGTTTTCTCCATTGTGAGCACCTTCAATGGATCTTTGTGTAGATGGTGATGAGATCGCTGTAGCTGTTGTTGGGGTGGGTTTCTTCCCGGTCTTCACTACTGTTGTTTTTAATGCTTGTCATTTCGTGAATTAATTTGGTTTGTTGTCCTAATATTCTTTCTATCTTATCTCACAATGCCATTCACTGCTCACTATTTTTTTAGATTCTGCCACAGTCCTTATTTTTCCCTATAATCTGCCCTTCTATGACTTCTATTGAATCTTAAATAAGTCAAGAACTTTCATAAATTAATTAATCTGTACAGTTATAACAACCAATCCTAAAATCCAAAATTATTTATATTAATTCCTTACCATTATATTACTTTTTAATATTCTTATATATTTCTATTTATTTTTTCCTTAAAACTTTATATTACTTTAATGCAATTAATATTAAACTATTCAAACAATTAGTTACTTAACAGTTAAATTTACCTAAATAGATATTATCACTAATAATCAGTTTAAATATATTAATTTACTATACTTATTTTACAGCACATTTAATAGTAATAAGGATTTACTAATATCAGCTAACCGTACAATTCCCAGGATAATTCAATCAATTAGTTTGTTAGAAAATCTCTATCTTAAGTTCTTTAACTTATGTTATAGTATATAGCACTTAAACAATCACTTTTCTCTATTTATAAATATTCTTTTTTGCACTCTGTTTGCCATATAAACCATTCAATATATATTCAAGTATTTAGATATTTTAACTTCTAATATAACCACTAAGGAAAAAGAGAGGAAAGATCAAGAGAAGAGAGGAGAAGCAAATAGAAACATAGTTTAGTCACAGTACTTTTTAATATACAGACAATATTTCTAATAATCACAATTTTCCTTTTGTTATCCACAAAGGTTATTCTATGTGTTTTACGTCTGGATATTAAACATTTAAACCATTAGTTAATTGATAGTTTCACATATACAATCAGTTACCTATCTCCAACAGTTAATATAATTTTATGAATTAATGGTTCTATTTTCCAATATATCTTTAGTAATACTTATACTTCACTAAGAAGTACAAGTAAACAATATCTTTAAAGTCTAATCAATATATAATTATATATACCTAAATATTTAAGAGTTTTTAATCACAAGATGCCACTAAATATGAAACATTAAAAAAGAAGAAATGAAAGAAAAGAAAAGATCAACCACAATATTCTTATATGTGTTATAATCACAGATAACAATTTTAGATTTGGAAGTTCCAATCAGATTGCTTAAGTCTTACGATATTAGTGGCTGTAGACTTAAAGAGTTAATTTTAACTTTCCACTTCAAAATGTCCGACTCTCCAAATTCTGCACTGTCACAGTCAATCTCCTTCTTTAGCCTTTATATCTGCTTCTTTGTATCTTTTGTTGTTACAATGATCAAGGAAACTCAAGGAAAGTCCACTTCTCTGTTTCAATCAGTTCACTTTCACCTTCTCTTTCAAATCACAGTTAAATCACAGTCAATCAATTACTTTCCCTTCTTCTTTGTTCTTTTCTTCTCTGCTGCTGCCAACATTATTCAGCCTCTCCCTTTTTCACTCACCTCACTATTAGCTCTGTCCATGTGCCACTTAGAGCTTTCTCCTTCCTGTCTTTCTCTGGGTTCGCTCTTTCTTCAGCACTTTCCACAAATCAAACACCTCCGCTCACACCACTTTTAACACACTATTCTCTCTCTTCGCTTCCCTTTTTTATCTTGTGAGATGACGGGTCCCCATGTTGGCCATTGACAGCTGGCCATTGACATTTCAGCTCCAGCTTGAGGGCCTCCATTCGCTTTGCTAACGATCGCACCTTCCCGCTGTAGATCCTAAAGTTCCCCTCTTCCTCATCAATCCCCCCAGGACTGATTTTCGCCTTAGACGGCCACCGGACTACTGAATTTCAGCAGCAAGGGGCAGAGTGCTATCACCCCATGCTGCTTCGAACCACGTCACACCGGAAGTCCCCAAGCTTTTTTTTTAATGCAGGCAAGAATTTAGCACATCTGTTCAATAATACCAATGATGTTGTAGGATTCTTATAGTCTAGTAGAGCAGATTTTCCTATCCACAGAGATCTTTCCTTACATTTATTTGCAAATTACAAAAAACTAATAAATTTCTATAGAAAAGGAGGTTTTCTCCAAAAACAGTTTGAGAAATATAGCCCTGCTGATCTAGACTCTGTCCCTATCCACTATTTGCCATCTCTCTCTTGCACCTTAATCACAATCAATTTAATTCATTTAAAATGATCCTCATTGACTCTAATGTGTCTGCAATATAGTTAGCTTTGCTCATTATTTGACCTTTAAGAAACCAGATAGTGAATATAATTACCCTATTTTGCCTGACTTATAAAATAAACCATATAAAGCTAATTTTTCCTGTTGTTTGTAATTTTAGGTTTCAAAAAAGAAGTAATAATAAATTACTACTAAATGCTCCCTAGGTCCAGAAAATATAACAATGGGAAGAAATTACAGCAACGTTAAACTACTGATCATAATGTTATGTCATTTCATTTTTCTTTGTTCTGTTACCTGAGACACTTGAATTTTGCCTCTAATAAGGAAGAAAGCAAGGAAGAAAGAAAGGCTGAATAAGGAAAACATCTTTCTTTTCTTCACAGATGCAGATGAGAACTGTTTACACACATACACACACACATCCCTTTATAGTCTCATATGACATTGCAAACATTGGTATTAATTTTTTAGCATAATCAAAAACATTCTGTGCAATGAAAGTTTTAACATATTTATGACAAGAACTTTGTACTTTATATTTAAATTAAAGTACTATTTATAAATTGTGACTTGCACGAGTGAATTTCATTTATTGTTTTTAGGGTCTATTAGAATTCACTCAGACAAAACCTGTTAAAAGAAAACACTTTATCCATTTTTAATTTAATAAGCATTAAACTTTATTTTTTATTTATTTATCAGCATTAGTCATTTATTTCCTTTGAATGATTAATCCTTTCAATTCTGTGAAATTACTCTAATTATTATTCTTTAATTTTAATATTACTACAATAAATAACCTAATATTACTACAATAAATAACCTATATAAAGAAAATGTACATTCCCGAGAGTTTCAGGTTTATTTTGGGCACAAATACTTTGATTCTTTTCTTTTTGCTTTGAAGGATGTTATTGAATCAAAACAAATGCTTGCAATAAAATTCAGAGAAAAATAGAGTTAATGAACTACATCACCAAAAGAAAACAAATTATAACAACAATCTGTAACTCTTACGTAGTTTAATCTCATTTTTTTCCTTCAAAATAACTGTTTGATAACTTAATGGGATAGATCTGTAATTTTTGTCATACATCCTACTTTCGTGCAGTTTACACCATTTTTATAATTTGTTTTGTTTTGATTATCGTTCAAATTTTGTGAAAAATTGGAATTCTTATCTGCATCACTTGGGAATGTTCCTTAATTGTAGTAGATCTCTCTCATCTTTCATATAAGCATGTTGTGAGATATCATAAATAGTGTGTAATGCTTTGAAGAAATACCAGTTATGTGCAGTGTTGATTTCCTGTTACATATAATATGATTAGAGTATGCAGAAATGGTTTGAATTATTTATATTTCCTATAATATGTCCATTATGTTGGGCTTAGAATATATTTTCAGAAGATCTCTCAAGAAAACAATATTTACAGGCATAGCATGCTTCCAGGATTCCAGTGCAGGTGAAACAAATTTTTTCCTCATGCTTACCCACCCATACATCACTTGCTTGAACCAAGCAAGGTAATTTCTATTGCCTTAATTATTCCATCATTTACTTTTTAAAACGAGTACATGATATTTTGCTTTACTATCATAGAAGTCCAGATAGTGGTGATGGGATCCAGGCAGCCTCTTGACAAACAGCATAAGACCTGCTTGACTAAATGAAACTCAGAATCATCTCAAGTAGCCTTTTGTTTCATGTCTTTTTCCTCTAAAGTGAAGAAGGCAGCTTTTCCCCAGTGGTGGGATCCAAAAATTTGAACTACCAGTTCTGTGGGCGTGGCTTGGTGGCATGGCAGGGGAAGGATACTGCAAAATCTCCATTCCCTTCCCACTCCTGGGAGAAGGTTACTGCAAAATCACATTCCCTCCCATTTCCAGCTCTGTTCTCCTGTGCAGAGCAACAAAAGAAGACCCAGCCGATCAGACTCGGGAGGCAGAGAATAGATGGGGGCCCGGACAATCAGAGGTGGTATTTGCCAGTTCTCTGAACTACTCAAAATTTCCACTATTGGTTCTCCAGAACTGGTCAGAACCTGCTTGTTGTAATGATGAGACAGTCCGAGTTTTTTGATAATGAACAACTGAATCATGTTTGATCTTTATTGGAATATGTCTTGCATTTATACACATTTTTAGTTTTATCCCATCATTGGTTAACTTTGGTTACTGCTTAACTTTTGTTACTGGTTCAGCACAGTAAATCCATACAATTAAATTATCTCAATTAAGTCTAAACATATGTTTTTAACTTCCCTCTCTAATCTCTCTTAGATTAGTGACTTTGTTTGCCTGAGCTGTATTTTTGGAAACATTCTTCATCTGAGGTTTGCCATCCAAGATTGGAACATTCCTGCAATTACAAGTCTATATACCTTGTTTTTTATTTTAAATGGAGGGTTCAAAGATTTATGAATGTATCGCAATTGTAAAGGATTAAGAGAGGGGGTGTAGAAAATAGCCAGGAGTGTGAAATAGATTATAGTTGTGTGACAATAAATGTAGAAGACATGATCAAGTTAGGAGTAAAAGAAATTTGACCAAATGCCATTGGGGGCTCATAGTAATAAAGTAAATATTGTGTGCCATGGGTCATAAAACATGTATTGGGCATGATGAACACAAAATTAGGGTTAAAGCGAACCACAGCAAGTTCATTTTTGAGCAAGAAACACCATTAACCATAAACAAAAAAAAACATAAGTAAAATGGTAACAGAGTTAGCAGTAATAACAGCAAAAACAGCAGCAACAAGATTTTCAGGAGTCTGAGGTAATGAGGCCTGCTGCAGTTGTTGTTGAGCTTGATATGTAGGAGATTTAACCTGGCCCCAAATGATGGTGTTGCGGGCGCGTTGACCTTGGAAGATCGACTTCGTGTTCAGATGAAGATTGAAATACAGAATCAGGTTTGTGAAGGCCTGATGCATGCCATAATACAGGATGAATATAGCGCGCTGGAACCCCACATTGCTTATCGAGTAGAAGAATCTTCCACGGTGGCATAACTGCGACCCAAGGTGACAGTGGTGTACGGCCTTTCCAGGTTGGATCTGGAGCTTAGCGATACTTTACCAAAGGCCTTGGTAAAAGATTCAGTAGTTTCGAAAATGCAAATTAACAGGTGAGTCTGCAAAAGAATCTAAAAAGGTTAAATAATTCCAAGTATATAATGCTACAGTAATGAGATTTTGAATCTTTTGCAGATGGTAAGGGCCAGACTCAGTGTGTAATTGTTTCTGAAGCAATGCCTTAAATGTACAATGAGCTCGCTCAACTATAGCTTGACCCTGAGAGTTGTAAGGAATTTCGTGCACTAAAGTAATATTCCATTTGTGACAAAAGGTTTGAAATTCCTTACTAATATAAGTGGGGCCATTGTCAGTTTTAAACTGAGAAGGCTGTATTTAAAGTAGCAGTAACCACTATTCTGGGATCCTTGGGTAAAGAATACAAGTTTCCCACATATTGAAAAAAGGCTATCTGATATGATTCTGAAATCATCATCAAATGCTCATGTTCAAGTTTTGTACGAGTGAAAGCGATGTTAATGAGATCCTGTCCTGTAAGATGTAAGGCTCGTTTTCGACCTTTAATCAAATCCTCTAATGCTGATTGATAAGGATAAATGTTTCTAGGTGGAGTAGCTGACAAATTAATCCATTCATGATTGTGCTAAACAGTAATGAAAGTTAAGCAGTGACCAAAGTTAACCAATGATGGAGGATAACTAAAAATGTGTATAAATATAAGACTAGACTCCAATAAAAATCATCATGATCCAGTTGTTCATGATCAATCAGCTTGACTGCATCGTCATAACAGTTCCCTTCAAAGACTGAAATAAGGGCAGCATATCACCAGTTGTAATATAGAAGAATGGGCGTGCCTAATTAATAATGCCAAGTAATTTTTGCCATTGTACTAATGTATTTGATTTATGTACTTGTAATTCAGGAAGAATTGGAATGGATGAATTGTGCAACATTCTATGTCCAAAGTAGGTATAAGGTTCTACCTTTTGAATTTTGTCTGAGGTATATACAATCCCTGTTGTGCCACAATATCCATTAACTCTTTTAACAACTTAGATTCATCAAAATCTGGGGCTCCTATCAATATATCATCCCTATAATGATAGACTAAATAGGAAAGAAATTTATTCCAGAAGGGTTGAAGGGCATTATCCACAAAATATTGACAAAGTGTAGGGGAATTAAGCATTCCTTGAGGCAACACTCACCAATGATGTCGTATTGTGGGCATGTTATTATTAAAAACTGGGAGAGTAAATGCAAATTTTTCTTTGTCTTGAGGCTGCAAAGTTATACTAAAAAAGCAGTCTTTAAGATCAACGACCAATAATTTATAAAAATTAGGAATTAAGTTAGGATTTGGTAGACCACATTGTAAAGGACTCATGGCTTGGATACTTTTATTAATTTCTCTTAAATCATGAAGGAAATGCCTTTTCCCATTTTTCTTCTTTATAACAAAAATAGGAGTATTCCAAGGACTAGTAGAAGGTTCTATATGACCAGCAGCCAATTGTTCTTGAAGCAATTGTAAAGAAGCAAGTTTTTCCTTTGATAATGGCCATTGTTCCACCCAAACCGGCATAGAACAGAGCCATTTAAGAGGAAGAGCCATCATCAAGAATCAANAAAGGTAGAACCTTATACCTACTTAGGACATAGAATGTTGCACAAGAGCCATCATCAAGAATCAAATGGGCATTAAGAAGAGAAAGGATATCATGGCCCCAAATATTAGTATGAATATCTAGAATGTATGGTTGTAGGAAAAAGGACTTACCAGCAGGTGTTGTCACATCAATTTCTTGAACACTCTGCCAAGCAGCTGTAGAATCTCCTATTCCCCACAATGAAGAAACTGTCATTTTTGACCACTGTACTGGCCACTGTAAAGAGGAGATGACAGGAACATCGATTCCAGTATCCAATAACCCTTGAAATGGTTGTTTATTAAGGAAGAGCATTAACAAAGGATGAGAGGAGTTCAGCCTGTATCTGCAGGAGCTGAGGGTATTGAAGACATATATTCAGGTGAAAAAGGGGGACAAATGACAGCATTAGTATAACGTGAAGGTGCAGGTGTTAAAAGAGAAAGTTCATTGTGACCAAATTTTTCAACTGCATGCCTACATAAATGCCACACATGCAAAACTTCTATTTTTGCTCAAGGTTCAGTATGAAATGTTTTCTCTATATGTTCCCAATCAGTTAATTTTAAAGACCCCTTTTCTGGGTACCTTAGGCATTGAGCTGCAATCTCCTGAACTAGCCTTAAGAGATTTCTCTGTGGTACCTCGGTATTATTTTTCTTCAACAAATAGCCTAATTCATCTACATGTTTCCTTTGTTCCTCAGAAAGCAAAGACCCCATACTTACAGAAACCAAAAGGTTGAAGAAACCACAAAGGGTTGATGGTGCACCAAATCCTTGCCGGACGAAGTAAGAGGGTCCCTGTTCTTGCGCCACTTGTTGTTTTGATGAGGCAGTCGAGTTGTTTGATCATGAACAACTGAATCATGATGATCTTTATTGGAGTATAGTCTTACATTTATACACAGTTTTAGTTATCCTCCATCATTGGTTAACTTTGGTTACTGCTTAACTTTCGTTACTGTTCAGCACAGTAATCCATACAATTAATTATGTCTAGTTAAAGTCTAACATATGTTTACTTCCCCTCTCTAATCCTCCTTTATCCATAGATTAGTGACTTTGTTTGCCTGAGCTGTATTTTCTTGGAAACATTCTTTATCTGAGGTTTGCCATCTGAGATTGGAACATTCCTGCAATTACAACTCTACAGTGGAAAACAGTTAATATTTATCAGTAACAGTTGCTGGTTTTACACATTACTAAAGCAGATGACAAGGGGGGGGGGGCTCGTCATCTAAAGCAGATGACAGGGGTTTGACTGTGTGAGTTTGGCTGTTGTAAGATTTGACCTGATTCACTCATCCATTTGATACCTGTTTTCTTAGTTTTGGCCTGAGGTGCTATGTATACTGTCATGATTTGTAAACCATGACTTATGATTTAATGCATTGTTTTCAATAAATCAAAACTTACCAAGCCTCGGATTAATATGATGATACATGAATTCACTAAATGTGTTTTGTAAGCTAATATTATATCAGAACTGGGCTATGTTTGAAGACTTCAGTATCACAGTTAGAGATCCTTTTTTTGTGTAATTTGGGGGTGTTAAAGGTGGGCAAATCCATCCTATTTAAAACAGCTGAAATATTGCCATTTTGGTGTTGTGATCCCACAATGCCCACCCCTGCAAATCCCAGGTTAAAAATGACGTATACTAATTATATAATCTTGTATAAAACAGTCAGATGCTATGGATGCATACTTTTATAACAAAAACATTAAGAATAAAAACAAAGGTGGTTGTTAGGATTTTAAAATATAAAGAGAACACAATCATTTAAATCTTATTAATCAACCAAAATTTATTAGAAGACATTTGCAAATCCATACCCTACAAGATGAGCATTATTCAGAATAATTTTAGCTTCTTAATAGCAAACATAATACCCACCTTATTTATTTATTTTTAATTACAGGGAAAAGTTGTACAAATGTTTATATATTACAAATATTTTTTGACAGATATTTTTAAATAATTTGCATGAAATATATGTGTTAGCATATATTTTAATCATTATATTATGTTTGTCATTTATCTCTTCCTTGTTTATTTTTTAAAAATTCCTTCCTTTCAGTTCAAAGGAATTTAACTTTTCCTTGTCTCCTTTCTGATATTAAAGCTTGTTTTCTTTGGCTTAAGTGCCAGTGTAATTTAACTTACAGAATGCCACAGAATATCAATAAGTAAATGATGAAATGACTTGTTTATACCAGACAGAAAGAACACCATTTGAAAGCTGATGGCCTCTTAAAAGAAAATCTGCCAGACATATTTAAAGTTGTAAAATATTTGGCTTACATCTTTCCATCATACTCCCAGGGTTATTCACACACCTGTCTCTATCATTTACTCTGATAGGAGATGAAGAGGTGGGGTTTATTTTATTTCGTGTTCAGATCAAATCTTAATCTTCCAATTAGCTATTGTTAGACAGAAACAAATCACTTTCGGTGCATTCTACTGGTAGTAATTAATAAATGGGCTGGACCAGAGGTGGGATTCAATTTTTTTTACTATCGATTCTTTGGGCGTGGCTTGGTGGGTGTGACGGGAAGGATACTGTAAAATCTCCAGTCAAAGGTGGTATATGCTAGTTCTCTGAACTCCTCAACATTTCCGCTACCGGTTCTCTAGAACTGGTCAGAACCTGCTGAATACCACCACTGGGCTGGATTCTGTGTCTTTCCACATTCACACAGCATGTTCTTATTCACCACCAATCCCCACTTAAAACATATTGGTCTTACACTTACTCACTCCCATCCTCAACCTATTCAGTGTCCTGCAAGTAACATGGGAGAGATCAGATCCCTCAATCATATTCTCTTCTGGGATCATTCCTTGCTCCATTAGTTCTTGCCTCCATCTTCTAATTCAGTTAATTTGCTCAACTCACAAATGGGCGTACCCTGGGCAACAGCAAGTTTCTTGCGGGCTAATCTTTCTCATACTAGATCAAACCAAAAAACTAAGAGGTGAGATGCCAAAGGAGGAAAGGAGGGAGAGTCACTAAGCCTACTACAGTACCTCCTCATCTGCTACATCAGCCATCCCCTTGCTCACTTCACAAGTGCTGAGAATTTGGGGGAGGCCCTCATGTGACAGCAGTGATGGCAGGGAAGAAGTGGCCATCAGACATGCTTCCTTTTCTCCTAACCAATCCCAGTAATGGTATTTTGGAGGCAGGACCTTACATGTAAACTCTTTCAGGATTGTCAGGGCTACTGAACTGTGGTGGCACGGTGGTTAGAATGCAGTACTGCAGGGTATTTCTGCTGACTGCTGGCTACTTGCAATTTCCCAGTTTGAATCTCAACAGACTCAAGGTTGACTTAGCCTTCCATCCTTCCTAAAATGAGGATCCAATATGCTGACTCTGTAAACTGCTCAGAGAGACTATAAAGCACTGTGAAGCAATATATAAGTCTAAGTGCTGCTGCTACTACCTAAGAAATTGGCCCTGAAGCTGTTTTAAAGGAGAAAATATGCCAGATACAGTGGGGATAGGCTTCCCTTCTGATAACTTTCCCAAAAAGTTGACTTTCAGGACAGGTAATTCTTACCAGAAGTTGAAACTTTTCTTGCATAGAATTTTGAAATTAACACAAATATTACTGGTTTTCTATTATACAGTTGAAAATGAACAGAGAGTATGCTTAGCATAACCAGCATAGGATAACAAAGATACTAGCATTTGCGGTAGTGATGGTGGAGTTAAGCCTTGCTCTGCAGACCATATTTACTCAGCTGGACCAAATCTACAGTACATGATATCTGAATACAGTGTAAAGAATTATCAATTACATATTGGATGTGTTCTGTATGGAACTTGGAAGCCTCCAAGTTCCCTATTCTGATTGGCCGAAAAGGCCATTCGTGGATTGGCTGTGAGAGAACCAATCCAGTTAACCCGCCAAACGGCGGGAACAGTTAAAGTGATGTCATTGGCCACAAGCCGCAGGCAAGCCGCTATAAAAAGGGCTGCCGTGGCTTTTGGCTGTAAATAGGCCATTACTATTGCCTAGGGAGTTTAATAAAAGAGTTTATTGTTGGAACCCGGTCTCACGCGCTTCTTTCTGGACAGAACACTGGCGATGAAGGTGGGATAGTCGTAGAAGAGTGAGACCGAAGTACACGGCGATCTGAACCGAGTGAGAGAGATGGCCAGTAACAACGTGCTGCCCGCACCATTCAATCCTGATGAGGATTGGGAGTCGTATATCGATCGGTTTCTTATGTTTTTGGAAAGCAACGAACTGCAGGAAATCTCTGACCAGAGAAAGACGACTGTCTTCCTTACACACTGTGGACCAGCCGTCTTTAAAATGGCAAAGGCGCTGGCTAAACCCAGAGATGTCAAACAGATGACTTGGCCCGAGATGAA
>BHFT01017991.1:0-27643 GCA_004320025.1 Laticauda laticaudata | reverse complement strand
CACCCCCGAAATTTTGCTCATCCGCTGTGTCCTTTATGCATATGTTTTGCATCCGTCGGCCAGTGGGACCTAGCCTTTACAGATGGCCAGTTAACATAAGTGTTGACCAAAAGGCAGGAAATTTTTTATTTTTTTATTTTTTTTATTTATCTATTGAAAAAGCTCCTTACAATCTTACGTTAAGGTCCTGGAATTAATCAATTAACAAACAGCTTTAGCTCTTTGTGGCAGGCAACAACGTGGGATGAGGAAACATTAACCGATCAAAAGGGTACATAAACTAACAATCATGCAAGATCTGTTTCATTCATTACATCTAAATAGTCCCTGTGTGACAAGTTAGACAGGAAGTCATAGGCTCATCAAGATGCTTCTGAACTGGACATTTATCGCAAAGTTGTAAATAGCAGATGTATAGACACTGAGATTTAGGTTCGAAAAATAGGCTGGATAGGCTCATTTTATATGACAAATGAGAAATCACAAATATTTGGCTACTAATCTCTATTTCCATTTTAATTGGCTTCTTTGGCATAGTAAATTTTCTTCCTGTCTTCCTAATTTCCTGTGAAGTAAATTAACACTGAGTGGATCTGTTCTGTCATCATCAAATCAGGAGACAACCAAAACAAAATATATCACTTTTTTTAAAAAAATGATAACTTTCCTCTTCATATCCTGTTACTGCCATGTAGATATTCTCTGCAGATGAGAAGTCCATTGGTTTTATTTTCAACTTCCTTACCCATATCTTTCATGGAAAGGACAAATGAAAGTAAAAACTTGAGTTCCAAATAGGAACAGGTTTAATGAGGACAAACACAAGGATTAGTCAATTAGTCATCAGTAGTCAAGCTTGACTCAGCACTCTTGAATTAGTTGGCAGTTTGAGGTTCATCAGAGCATACTTTTATCAGCAGGCACCCTGCAACTCTCCAGAAGTTTCTGAACTATAGCCAAAGCTGAGGCAGTTACATGTGGGTTCAAATTGTGAGGGTTGTAATGTAAAAACACCTAGGTTAACATTTGATTAATCATGAAACAGGAGAATAAAATAGTTTAAGGCTTAGCTGTTTCGTTAGTATACATTTAATATTCTGCCATTGTATCTAAATGGTGTGTAATTACACTGGAACGCTGTTGTTCAAAGTGTGTGATTTATAGCAACATGATTCATCTAAAACAATTACAGATTGGAATTATAATTTGAGTATATGTATTTTAATTAATTAAATAATTAATTAAAACTGATCTTATTTGTTTTTTTCACCCATAGTCAGCCTCATCACATGCACTTAAAAACATTTCCCTCAGGGGGGGAAAAGCAGGCATAATAACAAAAATGGAGCGCTATCTGTAAGATGGAGTGGGTCATGTGGGAACAGATCCCAGATGAATTGAATCAAGGTGCCATAACTTTCCTGCAAGTTATACCACTGGGTATTACTTCGGCAAAAATATGCTTCTAGGATGTTTATATGAGCCTGATGAGAAAGTTGATTCTTTCCATCTCATGCTGAAGTTTAGAAAAGAAGGTTACCATTTAGTACTACCATTCAGGTAGTACTAAAACACCAGAAATGTCAAAGCACAAATGATTGAAGGCTCAGAACAGCCTTGAATGTAGATGTTCATCATGAGTCACAGGCCTGACTGTTGGTACCTGCTCCACTGGTTTTTTTTTAAGAAAATAGTGAAACTATCAGTCCTGTACTATATGCAATATATGGATGGAAAGGAATCCCATACACTTTTATTTTCTTGTGCTGAAAATTTAGAATTGCCTCATCGTTTCCTCATATTTGTAGTTCCATGTAGTTTTTTTGTGTTGTCATTGGACTGAATATAGATTTTGGTTCCACAAGCATTTATGATATTCAGACAACTTGACAAATCTTCAGATTCTTATACTGTCCTTTAAATAACATTTGCAGTGTACGTTTCTATCGCTGCTTATATTTTGTGTTTGGTAAATTAGAACATATGATTTCACTTACAAACCCAGCCATATCATATTATTATGGTTGGTTGCACAGTCCATCAGATGTTTAGACTGGATTTGGCATTTTTATCCATCTATTGAGTCCTTCCCTAGTAAAGGCAGATGTTGTTACCGTATATACTCGCATATAAGCTGATCTCGCATATAAGCCGACCCTTTAAAAACTGCCCCAAAATGAGGATTTTTGAAAAAAACTCGCATATAAGCCGACCCCCAATACCATGGTGAACGCTTTTTTTTTTCCCCAAATTTGGGGGTCAGCTGATACGCGAATAAATCTGGCTGCCCGACTTCGCGTGATGAGAGCCAAGAATTCTCATCGCCTTCGCGGGCAGCGGCTTCGCCGCAATGAGAGTCTTGGCTTCTCATCGCGCGAAGCCGCTGCCCAGCGAAGGCAATGAGAGTCTTGGCTCTATCGCACGAAGTCAGGCGCAGCCAGATTTATTCGCGCATAAGCCGACCCCCAAATTTGGGGAAAAAAAAAAGTGTTCTAAAGTCAGCTTATATGCGAGTATATACGGTATATGATAATGTTAAAGGTATTGTCACAGTTGTAATGTCAATGCCTATGGTGTCCAAGTGGTTCTCTGGTTTTTTTGGCATTGCACTAAAGGCATCTTTTACTATTAGTACTACCTTTGCTTTCTTTTGCCCCAGTTGTTCTATTTCTATTTGCAGGTCTTTATATTTTGTGATTAATATTTTTTGCATACAAGATTCTGTTATTATGGCCTAGCTCAATAAAGCATAGCACTAATCTTCCTTGGAACTGATTTCCTGATCTGATCTACTGTGAGAGGCTGACAACTAGTACTGAATAAAAATAAACCAAGAAACTGGAATACATCTGAATCTGCTCAGGAGACCTTGTGATTTGAACTATTTCCCAAGCTGTTACTTTAATCTCTAAACTGTAAATGAGGCTCTGGGTGTTAAGTATCTATAACAGATGTGGAAAGGCTTATCACTGCAAGCTGTACATATGCTTACTCGGGAAATTAGAACACTCTGAAGCTACACTAGTTTGTTTTCTAGGTAAACACTGGTCTCTTCTACCTCATTCCTCCTAGAAAAGCTGACAAGGCTGACAATCACTACAGTATTAGCAGAAAGGGTATCAGCCAGATTAGAAGGTCAGAGAAGATCAAACGACAGATCAAGCATGATTTTCTAGCAATGTTGAGCATCTAGGGGCTCTAAAAGTTCAACTCAGGAACACCTGCTGCTGTTGCAATCTCTTCCAGATCTGTTGCCGGAAAGGTTTGCTTTATAATATTCTTACCTTAATGCTGAGGCCAGACTATGTGGACATTTACACAGATAGTACAGTGAAAACATTCCCATTTATTCAATTTGGATAGCTCACAGATATACATATACTGTCCAAATAGCTCTATTTATGCATCTTTATCTATATAACTATGAATACAGATATATGAATATAGAATATAAAAACAATCTGGTTTAATAGATAATGCATTAGGCTAGAAACCAGGAAACCGTGAAGTCTAATTACACCATAGGCATGAAAGCCAGATGGGTGACTTTGGGCAAGCCACTCTCTTTCAGCCCTACTTGCTCACAGGGTTGTTGTTGCATGGAAAACAGGAGGAGGAAGGAGTTACGTTCGCCACCTTGAGTTATTTATAAAAATAATAAAGGTAAGATATAAATAAATAAAACATGAAGACATGTATGCAGAAATAAATCAGGCTGCCTGTTTACCTATTGTGGAACCCCATATTGGAAACTTGATGGCCACAACTACATATCTTCAAATCTGATTTGATAAAAGATGGAGAATTCTGAAGACTTATGGACATATTGTTTGGGTGTGCGTGAGAGAGTCTGAATATCCCTCCCTGTGTCTCTGTCTCTGTCTCTGTCTCATATCTATCTATCTGTCTGTCTGTCTGTCTGTCTGTCTGTCTGTCTGTCTGTCTGTCTGTCTGTCTGTCNGTCTGTCTGTCTGTCTGTCTATCTATCTATCTATCTATCTATCTATCTATCTATCTATCTATCTATCTATCTATCTATCTATCTACACACACACACACACCCCTCTCTCCCATTCTCCCTGGCTCATGATTTTTGCTATTTTTCAGCCAGGTCCACAGAGACATTACTGGTTTAAACATAGCACATGGGGAAGGGGAAAAAACGTCTGACATGGCCATCAGCCTACAATACATGTGACCTGAAATTATTTGGGTTTGTTTGTCAAATAGATAATTATCCATTGCCAACTAATACTTTCCATAATGAACAGCATGGCAGGGGTAATGAAGGCTGTTTTTGCTCTTTGATGGAACTGTGTATGGTCTGAGAAAAAAAAATCTGAGATCTTTCTTTTCCAGATTGTGATCACCCACCCTAACAAATGGCAGTCATCGTATAAATATAACTGATCCTATTTCTAGCACTATGGGGGGGGAAAAAAGGAAAATAATTTCACATCATTCCAAAGTGTGAATTTATGGTCATGCATGTATATGTGTGTGTTCACTGTTCTGCAGAATATTTGGGCGGCACACTGGATCCATATAGCAAAATTTCTGCTAACTGGCAAGAAAACTATAAACTTTATCCAATTCCTTGTGTTCCAAAGTATTTAATGTTTGCTTGACAAAATGATTATGACATCTTGAATGCTTAGTTGGTAGATGTCCAATCCACAGTCCAATAATACATTATATAATCAGATTAGCCTTCTGCTGCTATCACAATTCATGCAATGAAGGTCTTTTTCTCATAAAATTTTGGCTTTAAAAACCCAGGTAAGGCAATTCCTTTCTTTTTGTGTTTTTTTCCCCTTTCCATCTCCTTCATTGTCAACAGAATGGATAACAGAAAGATATATGTTAGGACAAACAGCCAATTCTGTCACGTGTATTATATAAACCATCCTCTTTTAAATATCCCTACAAGCAAATAAATCTGGACTGTAGGTGAATTAGGTGACTTTGAAAGTGGCAAAAAGAGAAGCCTTACTTTTTATCACATCTAATTTGTAGATATCCAATGGATGTCTTCACAGCCCTTAATATGGATCCCTGTACAAAGTGCTTTTTTGTCAATAATATCAATTCACTGTATGGGTTGGTTTGTACAGCCAAGTCTATTGTCTTTCTGCACTTGATGTTTATGGAAAAATACAAGTTTTCCCTCTTCATTGATACAGTTTATATTTTCCCTGTCTGAACAATTTCTTATTAATCCAATCACACACTTTCCCTCTCTTTATACAATCTACTTTGGTGGTAAACCTATATGGACTGCTCAGTGGAAGACATAACTAAACTTCTGAGAATCTAAGCTTTCATATGTACAATCTACACATTTAATATTACAAACATAAGGAAAGAAGAGGTAACATTAAAACTACAAGGATGTCATTCTGCACTCACTTACCTGGAATTTATCTGCACTAAGCTCAGTGGAATATAACTTTTAAAAATTCTGTCATAAGAAACCCATAGCTTAATGGGACTTCAGGATCTCATCAAGTAATTTTCACTCAATATCCCTGAATTGATGGAAGCCTTTGATCTGGTAGAGCCATATGTCAACACAACTGAAAAGAAAAGTGATTTTGAGCAATCCCTCTAATCATCTACAGTATTTCTTGCCTCCTAAAATTTGCTCTTGAGAGTTGAAATGTTTTTTGGAAGAAGGTGGAAGTTGGGCTTAGGGATGCAATCATAAAAATGACTGGCAGAAAATTCCACTGAATCTGGTAGTCTTTCACATATTCTTTCAATACAACCTGGGTTTTTCAAACTTATTAGGACTGGTCAAAATGCGAAAATTCACAGTGGCACATGAAGAGAAGCATCAGAAGCAAGCATAGCACACTTGACAAAGTATATAGCATGTCCTAGCAAGCTGCCTTATTTTTTTAAGACAAGTGGCTTTTTAACAGAATACTGTAGGCCCAGAGAAGCAACTCACTTGTAAGTAATACAGTTACTTTGATATGGTAAGTAAAAGACTTTGTTGATTCATTCCACAGATTCAGTGAAGTCATTTGCTTGATTCATATGATCCCACTGAAGTTTTGCATACACCTAAAATCAACTGCATATTTTTTCAAGCATTAAATTTTTCAAGCACCATGTGGAACTGGAAATCTAAATCAGGGGTGTCAAACTCAATTTCATTGAGGGCTGCATTAGTGTTGTGTTTGACCTTGGAGGGCTGGGTGGGCATGGCCAGGGTGGGTGTGACCAGATCAATGTCATTTGTGTCGGGGGCACCTGGCGGGCTGGGGGCATCCTTTTGCAGCCCTCTGCCAGTGAAAATGGAGCTCTGTTTTTGTCCACAACAGCCTCCTGTAGCCCTCGGCCAGTGAAATCAGTTTTCACTGGCAGAGGCACCATGGGCCAGGTCTTCACTATTTCTAGGGCAGCCCTGTGGGCCAGATCTAAGCACCCCATGGGCTGGATACGGCCTGTGGGCCTTGAGTTTGACATCCCTGGTCTAAATGCAATGACTGAAAAATCTGGGTTGCATTAACATTGACTATCTCAGGTCTATGCATACACTGAATTTATAACCATTGCATTCTTGGTGGATGAATTCCAATTTCAGTCTAGATTGTAACTTCTGCTTATTAGGAAAGCTAGCAACAATTGCAGCCAATATGGAATGAAATAATCAGTAGGCATCTTTGATTCCTCTGTGTTAGACAATTCACACACAAAAGGGTTAGGATGCACCTCACTGAGCTGAAAAGGCAGTTCTTTACAGCATTGACTGGAACTTGCAGAAAGACAGAAGAAGCTTCAATGGTGTAGTGGAAATATCATTGGATGCACTGTCCACAAACATATGTTCTTTCCAAATATAGAAAAAGCCAGACAAAGTCAAGGAAATTCAGAGCAGAGTGAGAAAAATCAGTGCATTTGTGCTGAAGAAGGGGTCACATTGCTTCATAAAGTGCCTTTGAAAGAACTTCACTAATAATAATAAGTGGATCATCGACATTGCCATACCTGGTGATAGCCAGAATCGACGAGAAACAACTTGAAAAAGTCACCAGATATCAGGACTTGAGAACTGAACTGCAGAGACTCTGGCATAAACCAGTGGAGGTGGTTCCAGTGGTAATCAGCATACTGGGTGCTGTGCCTAAAGACCTAGCCAAGCACTTAAAAACAATTGGCGCTGACAAAATCACCACTGGTCAGCTACAGAAGGCCACCTTTTGTGTACAATCATCATCATCATCATCATCATCATCATCATCATCATCATCATCATCATCAGAAAGATTTGCCCAGAAAGATTTGTACAGCCATCATAATCTCATTAAATACAATCTCACATTACCTGATGTATTACATATATTCTCAATGTTACTACATATGTCCTCACTGTTGATCACGGTGCTGAATAAATTCCAAAAAACTTGCTGTCTTACAACTAATTTTGTTAATTGTACTTATTTTAGGTTTAGTGGGTTGGACCATTCTAGCCATGTGGTATTGCATGTACCAGCTGAATGGATTTTACCTGCATTCTGCAAATTTGTTTAGAGGACTGAGACCTTCTCAAAAGGCACCTAGACATCTAGAATTCATGAAAAGGAAAAGATTGTTAGAACTAGAACCATTTTGTGTGTGCCTGTGAAGGTTCACAATAATAGAAATCTGACATCAGCATTGAGTAATGAAGGCAGAGGTGGGCTGCTGCCAGTTTGCACTGGTTTTAGCAAACAGGTAGTTAAGATTAGGTGCAGTTCAGCAAAATGGCAAATCCCACCACTGGCTGGCCCCACCCCCACCCATTCTTCAGCCTGTTTTTGGGGCCATTTTCAGGTCATTTTTCGGGACATTTTCAGGTTTTTTGGGACCACTTTTGGGGGGCTGTTTTCAGAAAATGGGTCAAAAAATGCCCCCAAAACAGGTCAAAAAACAGGTGGGAGCGGGGCCAGTCATGGTGGGATTTGCCCCAATCGGCTGAATTGTATGTCTTCCTTTGAGGTGAGTGACTGGGAGGCGGGACTGAGTGTGATGAGTGACACAGTTGGTCATGCGACCCAGTCACATGGCCAACTACCCAGCCAGAGAACCAGTTGTTAAAAAGTCTGCAGCCCACCACTGAATGAAGAAGGATTTATAACTGAAAACAAAAAATATTTTTTAGTAATTGCGTTATAGTGAAAGGCAAAGCCTAGGGCATAGCTAACTATATCATAAAGGAGAGTCCAAGAGCATGTTCTCTGTGTGTATCTGTCAGAGAAGTAAGGCAGAAGTGACCTCAGACAGCAATCTGATAGACAAAGAGCAGGCAGAGGGACAAAGAGGTGATGCAGAATCAATTCTTAACTTTCTATCGATACCTTGCTGTCTCCTAATCTGTAAGTAAGGACATTCCAGTGAATCAATGTCATCAGATATGCATTCCCAACAAAGAAAGCACATTAAAAGTCATTCCCATTCAAAGCTATCTGCATAGTCTTACTAATATCAAAGAGCAACTCAAGAAAAATGGAATTTATAATATAATTAAACTAGCTTTTAAGTAATAGGTTAAATCAAAGCTTCAATATCATTAAGTTTTTTTTAAAAAAATAGGCTGTCTACTTAAAAAGTAACAATTATGCATTATTAGAACAGAAATAAAAGCTATCTAAAAAAACATTTTAGCCGTTGTTGGAAAAAACACAGTACAAATAGCTTTTAGGAAATGATTGTGGCCTATGATACCTAATGCAATAGGACATGCTCTGTGGAATTACTTCCCATCACAGATCCAGATGGTCCCAATCCTGTTAGCCTTGTGCAAAGCATTGAAGATATGATGGTTTCTCCAACCAGATGATTAGATGAGTTCTGCTACTGTCAAGGTACTTATTCCCATCCAGTGAGGAGAGTTGTTTATCTGGGTTTTTTTCCTGGGTTTTAATCCGGGGTGGGCTGCTGCAGGTTCGGCTGGGTTCAGGAGAGCCCATAGCTAGTGTTATGGCCAGTTCAGTCCCTATAGTTTTGTGGAGTATTTAGAAAATACATTAGTTTTTGAATTAAAGTTTGTGTGTATATGTGTGTGAGGTGGGGGGAGAGAGGGAGAGAGAATGAGAATTAGATCTCCATCAAGTAATCCAGAGATTATTATTTCATGTAAAGATTTAAGCACAATGACACTTATTTAATTTATTTTAAGGCCCTGTCACACTGCCCAACGGATGCAAAACGTTAGGAAAAAGGACACAACGGACGAGAAAAATGTTCCATCCATTGTTATCCGCTCTCAAAGGGGGCAAAAATTTGCATAACCAGAGTGGATAACACGGAAAGGAAACGGACGCGGGGAGACACAGAGCGGATGAAAAGCGGAGTGGAACGGAAGCCCAGCGGATGGAAGCGGATGAGAGCGGATGGCACATCACTAGGCTTCCGGGGGACTTCAGCAAGCGGACGCAGAACGGATGAAGCGGATGCAGAGCGGACGTGGAATGGATGAAGCGGATGCACAGCGGATGCACAGCGGATAAAGCGGATGCACAGCGGAAGCCTAGCGGATGCACAGAGGAAGCCTAACGGATGCCGAGCGTTAATTGCGCATGCGGGGGGATGCATTGCATAAGTCTCGTGTGATATAAAGGGAAGCAGCTCGGAAGCAGGTCAACCATTCGGAGGAAAACCTGCTGCCGACGCACATTGACTGCCTTGCCTGCCTGCTGCATGCCTGCCTGCAAGCCTTGCTGCAAGCCTTCCTGCCAGCCTTTCCTCCAGCCTGCCCTCCCAGCCTGCCTCCTAGACTGCCTCCCAGCCCTCTGGCCAAGCCTCCCTGCCAGCCTTGCTGCCAGCCTGCCTTCCAGCCTCTCCTGCCAGCCAGTCTGCCTGCAAGCCTTCGTGCCTGCCCTGCCTGCCTGCCAGCACATCCTGCCAGCCTCTTTGCCAGCTTTGGTGCCTGGCTGCCTGTCAGCCTTCCCTGCAAGCCTTCCTGCCAGCCTTGGTGCCTGCCAGCCCCCTGCCAGCCTCCCTGCCAGCCAGCAACCCCACAACCATGGGAAGAAGAGAAAGCAGCAACATGCCACCATCCCTGCAAGAGGACAGGGCCACCCTCCTCGCCCCTGTCCCTGAACTCTGCTTCTGCTGGGCTTCTGCTGCTTCTGCTTCTGGAGGAGCTGATGATGCTGCTTCTGGCGGTGATGTTTCTGCTCGTGCTTACTCTGCTGAATGCTCCTCTGGCGGTGGTGCTTCTGCTGCTGCGTACCCTGCTGAAGCTGCCTCCTGGTCCTGCGTCCTGCTGTCCTGCTCGTACTCCTGGACTTGCCTATCCTGCTCATGCTCCTGGTCTGCTCTGCTCCTGGTCTTGCTTACTCTGCTGCTGCTGATCCTGGTCCTGCTGTCCTGCTGCTGCTGCTGCGCTGATGATGATGATGATCCTGCTGGTGCTGCTGCTGATTCATGATGTTGTTGTTGTTGATGATGATGATTATGATCCTGCTGGCTGATGATGATGATGATGATGATGATCCTGCTGGTGCTCGCTGCTACTGGTGGTGTGGAGGGGCGCCCCTAACTACCTGGGCCCCTCGAGAGGCCCATCTGGTCTTGCCAAAGGGAGGAAGAGGCATATGCGGGGACGCGGAGAGGAGGAAATACTCCATTGAGGAGGAACATGAGATGAGGTGCTGGAGTGCTGAAAGAGAATGACTATCTGTTGGTGGAAGGGACACCGTCTCTTTACAGGGACCACCAAGCGGAACATGCTGCTTGGAGAGAGAAGGCGGAGAGTCTGGGCTACACTTCAGAGGTGCTCCTAGCTGGTGGAAGCACATGCACACCTGGTACGGAAGCTGCACCTGAAGAAATCTGGCCAACCACGGTTAAGCTGACGGACAGAGAGACCTACGTCATGGCCAGGTGCAGCTTCCTGGAGGGTGAGATCCACCACCGAGGAGCACCAGCAGCCCCTCTCACTACCTCTCTCTCCGGCAGCCCTGCTGAGAGCCAGTTCCTCTTCCAGCCGAGAGTCAGCTCCTGTCTCCAGGCAGTTTCTGTGGAGCGTGCCACGGCGGAAAACCCACAGACAGGTGTTTTAACCGTGGTGGAGTGTGTGGAGGACTCCCTGGTGTGGTGGGAGAAAGGAGACGGCATGTCCACCCACAGCCCTACCCGCATCCACCCCCAGCTCCACCTCCACAGAAAGGCAGAGAGCCAGAACGGAGTTGCAGAGCCAACTGTCCTGCTGGAGATCAGGGACTCCATCCGGAGCAGCAAGATCTCCTCTCTCAGCTGGTACACACCGACTCCTCATCCTCCAACCGCAAGCCCTTCCTCACCTATGTCAACCAGACCCTCACGGACATGGCGGACCCCAGTACCAGGTAGTGAAGGACCGGATCACCGAGCTGCTTCACAACCCTCCAGACCAGAGGAACCTGCTCCCACCCAGTCCAGGTTCTGCTCCTCCACCCCAGGTGATGTCCCTCCCATTCCAAGGCTTTCCACAGGCCTCACCTACCAGGGCTACGGCTACCAGGAGGTCGAGCAGCACAGGCAACAGCCCTTCCCAGTCCAGGCACAGAGTCATCGACGAACACGTTGCCACCGGTTCCACTGATGCCACCAATGCACCAATGCCACCCATGACACTGATGCCAACCCACGCCAAGATGCCACCCCACGACACTGATGCCACCCATGCCAATGATGCCACCAACGCCAGTCCTCACCCAGCTGCAGACCAACAGCCCCACTACATTGCTCCTTCTTCACCCCACAGCCAAGCCCCGGCCTCAGTACATCTGTCTCGGTATTGGGGCTGACACCCCATGGCATTGAGGAAGGAGCTCTCAACATCACGGGTCTGAAGCCAGCTGTCCGAGAAGCTTTCTCACACACCGTCACCTGTTGTCCCTCTCGGGGCCAGGCACCCCAGTGGGGCTTCAGACCAACACTCCAGCACCACCCACCTCCACAGCACCTGGACCCTTCACCCCTGAGACTGGGCACACCTCCGAGTGACCAAGAGGAGTGCAAGAGACTGCTGGCTGGCTACCTGTGGACTTTATTTGGACATTGACTTGGGTCATTTTTCTTTTACAGCTTGTTGTTAATAAAGTCTATCTTTGATTCACACACTGCTTCATTTCTTTTTTTTTAATAAGTCTTGGTGGAAACTTTTAGAAATGGTTTAAGCCTTGCATGCTTGTGGATGGTTAAGATTAGCAGTGGGTGGGCAGGGATACCTTTGGAATGGGTAATGGCTTGTGGATGGGCAGGGATAACCTGTGGGATGGGTTAGGATATCGTGGGATGGGTTAAGATAGCAGTGGGATGGCAGGGATACCTGTGGGAATGAGCAGGGATACCTTTGGAGAGTTAAGCTGTGGATAGATAAACCTCCAGTGCAAGCATAGTGGGACTGTATGGTCACCCTCCCAGGTGCCACCCTATGGCCCTTATTACATAAATAATGTAATAATCCATCCCACTACATGTCAACATAAACAAACTCTTTATTAAATGCCTGTCATTGTAGGCCCACCCAACATACATGGCCCAATCTCATCAGTGTGATGAGAAGGCTGAAGGAAGCATCCATTAAACATCTATCATCCTGTCTTGCCACTCCACTGCTCCAGCTGGGGAGTCACACCAGTGTTTCAGGAGGTTGCGCTGCTTCTTCCTTCATGTGAGGCTCTGTTGGGCCTTGCAACATCCTCAGTGTTTATCAGGTTTTGCCCTTGCCTCCATTCCCCAGGCTCCATGTCCCCATTGCCTTGTTGGAGGTCCATGAGCCTGTTCTGCAACACTGGGTAGCCGTAGGTCGCATGAGATTGTGCAGGAAGCAGCAAGCTTCCACGATCCTCCTCAACAGTCGTGGGCAATGCGCATGCTGGTGAGAAGTACCTGGAACCTGTTGGCCAGGATGCCAAAGGCGTTCTCCACCACCCACCTTGCCTGGAACAGCTGTAGTTTGAAGATCCTCTCTTCACGGGTGAGGAGTCTGGAGGTGTAGGGCTTCATGATGTAGGTTCTGAGGGAGAAGGTGTCATCCCCCACGATGAAGTAGGGCACATCTTGCGGTCGTTGTGGCAGTGGGTCTGGATCTGGGAAACCATGATGATTGCATTCCAGCCCTCCTTGAGGTCACTGGCGTTGATACCTGGGCATTGAACATGAGCCGTTGCCTGAAGCATCGATGTGCATGAACTTGTAGTAGCACCGACCATGGCGAAGAGGACGATGCTGGAAGAAGCCCTTGTAGTTGAAGTAAGTGGACCCCGACTTGGCTGGAGCTTTTGCAGGCCACGTGCTTGCCATCGATGGCTCCCAACGGTGTGGGGGAAGTTCCACCTCTGATACCATTGCTCTGCAACTTTTCTTCCAGCCTTCTTCAGTGGAGGGCATTGAGGAGCTCCTCCAGGTATTCTTCGATGATGGCCTGCACCACTTCTCTGACCACAATGCTGATGGTGTTGTGTGGCACCCTCCAGCCGTACTGCATGTCTCCTGTAGGTGGTCCCTGAGGCCAGGTGGCGCAGAGTGAGTGCCACCTGAGCCAGGTTCCAGGCTGGGCCGGAAGTTGGTGTTTGCCTTGGTCAACTTGGGTGTCAGCCGCTGCACAACTTTGTCAAACATGGCTGGAGGCATCCTCATGAAGTTTTGGAATGCACGAGTGTCTTCGTTCCTGAGCTCCACCATCAGCTTGTTGTAGCAGTCCCGTACTCCTCTTCTCCCAATCCATCTTCGGACCCAGACGCTTTCTTGGCCGTCTCTTTTTCCTCCCGTAGTAGAGTTCACAGAGCCTGTTATGATGGCTTCGCACTGTTGCAGAAACGATGGTGGCTGCCAAAAGGACTTTGTTACGATCCATGGTGGATATGACTGGATGCTGTGGAAGAGGAAGAGCCAGATGAAGGCTGCAGAGGTCTGCACAGCAGGGCTGCTGCGTCTGAAAGTGAGATCCAGATGAGTTGCTCCCCCTTTTTATTGGCAGTATAGTTTTCCAACTATGTGTCCCTTTGCATCCTCTAGGCATCCTCTAGACATCCTTAATATCTGAGATAGGTCCCCTCTGCAAACGTTTTCTTCCATTTTAAATGCTTTCTGTGCGAGCTGCATCCTGCTTTCATCTTTCTCCATCCCGTTCTGCATCCGCGTTCTGCATCCGTTCCGCGTCCGTTCCGCTTCCTCCCTGCGTCCAGTTTTACCGCTGGAGCGGATTGAGTGCGCGGAATGCGTAAGCGGGATGCCTAGCGGAATATAGCGGATGCGTAATGGATGCAGAACGGATGCCTAGCGGATGCCTAGCGGATGCAGAACGGATGCATTGGATACATTTTCACGCGCAAAAGTTTTGAGCAGCTTCAAAACCCTTTGAGCTGATGGAAACCTCAATAAGATGGATGCTGGACGGATAGAGAGGAAGCAAAAAACGTTAGCAGTGAGTACAAAAACGGAAGCATCGGCGTTAACCAACCGGATGGCAAGTGTTTTTCTCCGTTTTACATCCTCTTTCCATTCGTTGGTGCAGTGTGACAGGGGCTTTACTTATTTAAAGTTCTCTTCAATCACAGCCTCTGGTCATAATTTATTAAGCAGTTTGATTTATTTATATTTCATCCGATTCTACTCTAGGTTCATAACTATCTGGATATTCCACTGGCTTTTTACCACTGGCTTTGTCATAATTCTTGCTTAATCTTAAAATACCTATTTTTGTGCTTGAGCAAGAAGTTGCCAGTAATTTCTTGACAATACCACTGCAGCTGTCATGGCTGAATTGTCAAAATAAGCAATTATACTCCTATCAGCTTTCTCAATATGACAGGTGTGTTGATTTGCAACAGATTAGCAAGATCTTTATCATTCAGTTGCTTTCTTTAAAAAATCCTATGGAAAATAACATGTGAAAGACTGAGAAAGAAAGAGAGGCATATGGCCATCCTCAAGTGGAAGACAAATATTGAGATGGTGGGATTTGATAATGAGGAAAGTGTTTTGATGGATGGCTTCTGCTATAACACCTGAAACTGATTTGCATAGGTAACTGATACTGCTGAAAATCTAAGAAGAAAGGCTGACAGCAGGGGTGTCAAGCTCAATTTAATTGAGGGCCACATTAGGGTTGCATTCAGTGGTAGGATTCAAAAAAAATTACTACTGGTTCTGTGGACGTGGCTTGGTGGGCATGGCAGGGGAAGAAGACTGTAAAATCTCCATTCCCACTCCACTCCGGGGAAGGATATTGCAAAATCCCCATTCCCTCCCCACTCCTAGGGGAAAGTTACTGCAAAATCTCATTCCCTCCCCATCCCACTAACCTGCTTTCCAGATCCATTCTCCTGTGCAGGGCAAAAAAAGAAGATCCAGCCAATCAGATGGGATTCGGGAGGCAGAGAATAGATGGGGGGGTGGGCCAGTCAGAGGTGATATTTGCTGCTAAATATCACCTCTGGTTGCATTTGACCTCAGGGGAGGCTGGGTATGTGTGGCCAGGGTGGGCATGGCCAGCTCGACATAACTCGTGTCGGGGCACCTGTGGTGGCCTGGGTAGGACTGGAGGGATCCATTGTCTCCAATGAGGAAGGCAAGACCAGGGAGAGCACCAAACTCTTGTCCTCCAGAGGACCCTTGCTGTCTGCTGATAGCCAAGGCAGGACTTCCCTTCCTTCCTTCTAAAATATATATGCAAGTCTTCTTCAAATGTAAACTTTGCTGATGCCCATCTTATTTTATTGGTAATCGGATGAACATGATTTACTACTGCCTTATTGTGGGAGATATTTCCCACTTTCCAATGTATCCTACAGCCTTGGAATTTCCAATCTTTCTCTTACCCAAGTATTAACCAGGTTCTGGCAAACTGACCTTTCAGGTGCAGATGGACTCAGCCAGATATTATCACCCATTGAGATTCATAGTAGAGAAAGTTAAAAATATACATAGGGTTAAGGTTGGAGGAGTTCCACTCAAAACCATGTGCCAAAGAAAATTGCTTACAAATCTCTGTCTATCTGTGAAACTAGAAAAGGATTGTACGCATAGATTTTAAAGAAATTTTAAATGATTGAATAATATACGAAAGTCTTCAACATGTACACTGTGAATTTAGACTGACCTGCACATCTTAATCCCCACCTCTGTTTGTCTTGAATTTATTCCTGGCTTATCTGGACCATCAGGGCTAATGCTTTAGTAATTTTCAACTCTTCAGTTACTACCCTGTCTCTTGTGACCACAAGTTGCCTCAGGTTCTCAGACTGACCTCTTGAAAAAACAGAAAACTATGCCAGACATGAGGAGCCTTCCTCAACCTTCTGCTATGAAGTCATATGCAAATAATTAATGTTTCTAAACAGTTCCAAAGAACGTTTAATCCTTAGTCTGTTGTCTCTGAGAAGATGATATGTGTACATGGTGGGGAGGATGGTTTGGTTGCTGGAAGAGAAAATCCAGTAACCAGAATTGTTATTATATTGCCATTGTAAGATGACACATTTCCTCCATTTTTTAAAAACAAATCCCCATGAGATTCATTGGGCTGAGAAATAAATGATTAGAAGTCATCTGATGAGATCTATGATGTAGTGAGAACTTGAATCTGGGACTCCCTGGACCAAGGCCAAAACCTTAATTTTGATTTTAAAAAAATTGGCTATTCTTGAAATCATTGCTCAGAGCCAGCTGTACTACAACACCTAAGTTCTATTTGAGCCATAAAAAGGATTTGTCTAAAAAGCAAAGAACATGACCTTACACACCATGTAGAGATCATATTTCCCTCTCTGAAAAAAGTAGCACAGATACTGATATTGTGACAGTAAACATAATATTTCCTGTTAATGTGATTTTTACATATTTTTATATCTGTGATTTTTATGTGTGGTTTTGCTTGTTTGGTGTATGTTGTTCAGAGCTACCTTCGGTAAGATGGGTGGCAAGTTTGATTAGTAAATAAATTACTGATTAAAGATAGGACTGACATTTTTGGACTTTATGTTTTGGTTTGAAGGGCTTTTGAGGTGACCATTTAAGGTCAGAAATTAATGCTTTATATCTTGGAGAGATATATTATAAGAAATAATACTGTCTATGAAAATTCTCAGTCATCCAGGCCATAGTTGTCCCAAAGGTGCTTTTTTCAAGAGGCAACTGGACTTTCTAGTTTTTTTTTTAAGATGTTTCGCTTCTCATCCAAGAAGAGCTGAAGAAGCTTCTTCAGAGTAAAATGAGAAAGTCCAGTTGCCTCTCGAAAAAGCACTTCTGACACAAGAAATAATACTACTCCTAAATACTCCTTACACTGGGAAATATCAGCTCAGTTTACGGAGGAAAGTTAAAGTGCATTAATCACAAACACCTGGAATTATGCAAATCCTTCAAGACCAGAGGTGGTATTCAGCAGCAAGACTGGTCAAGACCTCTTGGTCATCGTCTTTAAAACTCATCAAGTCTCTTCTGACAAATACCACCTCTGACTGGAGATTTTATAGTATCCTTTCCCTGCTACGCCCACCAAGCCACGCCCACAGAGCCAGTATTAAAAAAATTTGAATTCCACCACTGTTCAGGACACTTCAAAGTGAGTGATTTAAAACTTAAGGCCTTGACGATTCTTGGGGTACTGCAGAACACAGAAGGGGTGCCAGGAGCTGTACAAAGTCTATAGCAAAAGGCTAACCCCTCTTTGTTGTCATAGTTATTCCTGAATAGTAGACATAACTTGGTTGGTACTTGTGGTTCATCCAAGTGAAGTATAGCCTAATTATGTATTTGAGATCTTTCTTGTAGAACAACATAGTTATGTGAAGGTTTCTTTTAATTGTTATATTTATTATAGTTGTTTTAACAACAACTAAGGTTTGCAATATTTGTTATACCTTTTATAATAATTCTGGATTTAATAAAATTGTAATTTGGTCCTTTATATTTAAAATTCAAATTCTTTATATGACTTTTTTTGATCATAATTGTTGACCATATCTTTGAATACTATTTTTCTACTGTTAAATTTTCCAAACATTTCCATTGTTGACTTATTGTAGATTTGATGACTAGAACTAAAAATATGATAAGTTCCTTATTATATTTGTGATCATTCCTTATGTTCTACTATACACATCAAAGCAAGCTCTTTAATTAAAAAGAACTCTTTTGTTCACATTTATGTAAGTTTCATGTCATGTTAAATTGATGATTTTACATCTTTTGCATCACTGTGTTATGGAAACTGTCTGGGATTTGCTAGCTGTTTGCCACTGGTATTTGAAATATATGTTTGCTTTGAAGAGAACAAAATGATTACATTTGTGAAAAATAAAGATTACTTAAAAGATAAAAAAGCAACTATCATATCATCGTAATCGAGATCTTCAGGGGTAGGATTCTACCAGTTCTCACCTATTCGCTAGAACCGATTGTTAACATTCTAAGCAATTTGGAGAAGCAGTTGTTAGAAGAAATTACTGGCCTAATCCTGTAAGGAAGGCAGGAAGGAAACATTCTGGTGTTGCCTACAGAAACCACCTCTCTGTTAACCCTCATTACATTCTGGGCAGGACTAGACTTCCTGTCTCAGGAACTTCTCTGGAGTTTTTTTTCCTTCCTTTGCTGGTACTTTGCTTGTGTGGAGTGACCATTCAAAGTTACAATGGCACTGAAAAAAGTGACGTATGACCATTTTTCATACTTGCGACTGTTGCAGCATCCCCACAGTCATGAGAGGCCAGGCGAGGAGATGCGTGCCTCAATGTGAGTGATATTGAGTTGGCCATGCCCAGCCAATAACATGACCACCAAGCCATGTCCATCCAATTACATGACCACCAAGCCATGCCCACCACCTAAGCCATGCCCACAGAACCGGTTGTTTAAAAAATTGAATCCCACCCCTGGTTAAAAGATTCATGCAACTGTCCACACAATTGAACAAAACAGGGTCCTGGGTCAGAGAGAGACTTCTGCTTTTTCATCCCAATCAATACAAACATTTCACCAAAGACTTTCCAGCAGAATATATCAGGGAACAAAAAGTTGGAAGCAGTGTGTCTATGCCTGTTTCTCAGCCAAATTGAAATATTTGCCGGTTGTTAAAAATTTTGAATCTCACCCCTGGAGGTCTTATCTTTTGAGCAGAAACATAAGGCTTGGCTTGTGAGGGAAAGAAACAAGAAACAATTAACAGTGCAGAACTATTAAAAAGAATGCTGTATAGAGTAAAAGATATAGTAATTTGAATGAGAACTAATATTTAGGAAAAGTGAAATGGTTTCTAAGTTAAATTTGCAAGGCACTTTCACAGAGACAGTGCATACAATTCCACATAGCTAAATGAAATTGAAATTGAAATTAAGGAACCTAAACCAGTTATAATTAATTCATTTTCTATCCAATTTAGAGAAGCCTAGCAGCCGTTGTTTGAGACATTATGCAACTATAGATATTTAAATACAACTCCCAATTCATATGCCTATATAAATATGCATATGATTTCAGTCTTAATATATATCTTTACTATGAACAATTTGTTATTTAGATTTGATTATTCCAGCAACTATGATTACTTTGACCATTTCACTAAAGCAGCAGGACAATTTATATGTAATTTAAAGATCACTTAAATCCTTAAAACATAAAACTGAGACTTTTCAGTTAGCAAAACAGGCCAAATCAACAAGCATGGCTGAGCAAAACTGCTGAGAATTTGCACAGGAGAAACACTGTATGTTGACATGCTATAAAATAATATGGGCAAGTAGTTTTTAATTTAATTTCAGTGTGTTTAGAGGACCTATTAATATTTATTCCATCTAAATATCTTGGGGATTACTCTCCCTTTAGTTATTTTTTCTCCCTGATAGTTTGTCCAAATTTGGAAAGTTGATAACGCTTTATGTTTTAGGTCACACATTGTCAGAAAAGCATTAACATATAAACATTATTAATGAAACTCATATGTTAATTTTTTAGAGTTTTCTTTCCTCATATATGTATGTATGTATACACACACACACACCCCACCACTGCATACAGATATAGTTTTAAAATATTGGCATAATATTTTGGCAAAATATTGCTGAAATCCTAAAATGTCAGAAACACCAAGCCAAAAATAACCAAGAGTACAACTATTGCTGGACTTGTCAAGATGCATGGAGAATATGTAGCTGTATAAATAATCACATTAAACACAAGCGAAGAGGGGAAACAATCAGCATATTTGCCAACCATTTTTGGAAAAACAGAGACTGATCTAATAACATCCTATGGTTTTCTATTTGTTAAAAAAGATAGATTGTCAGAATAACATTCTAAGTAAAGTGAACCTTATTGTCAGTTGGGTTCATACATTGCACCAAGAGAGAAACCAAATTGATGCTCTATATGAACCAAGTCATTGTATTCAGTGGCATTTACTTTCCTGTTAAATAAGCTTGCCAACATGGGCTTTTATAAATCAATCCTTATTTGATCTGAACTGAAATTGAACTTGCAAAAAAGACCTGAATCTAATTCAAACTTGAGCTTCAAGATTTGAAATCAGTTGGGCTTGATTTGAGGTGATTTAAGATGCAGTGGAGGAATGGGGAAATTCTGTCTGTAGATTATAAAGCGGAAACATTAAAATGTTTGCAACTACTTCATGCTTTGGCAGAATGGGATGAGAGCAGCAGAGACTATTTAGAGGATACTAACCCACCAAGTTTGGATATTTTTGAGGGAACATTATCCTTGCATGTTTTTAAGACAGAGCAGTATGACTGAGGAAAGGGCACTTCCAAACATACAGGCAAATGCTTTTGTTGTATTCATTGGAGCAATAGAGAAAGTGCCCTTCCCAAAGTTTTTTTTCCGTTCATAAAAACTATGTACAGTTTTATTTTATTTTCTGGGATGCAGACCTTGATCCGACATGAAAGAAAGCTTATTGGCTTGTTCTTGTTGGGTAAGAAATCTTTCCTGCTTCACTGGTTTCATAGTGTACTATGAGAGTTGACATATCTTGATCCCAGCTAGGAAGAACTCCAGCTCATCCCTGGATTTGTAAGGTATTAGGCAAGTAGGGCGTGGTCCACTGGCAAGTTTTGGTAACTATTGGTGGGAATGCTTTGGTCAAGACTTTAACTTCCTGAAAAAACACAATATTAATTAGTTTGCAGAAGCAACAGATCAGGCTGGCACAGTGAGATCCAGTTCCACAAAGGCTGGCAGTTGTCAGTGAAGTAGCCTGACACAGGGAAAGTGGTATTCATAATTTTGGCTCCTCCTTAATTTTGAGGGGAGAGTGGTGAGGTTAGCAAGGCCCCTATTTACTAATTGTCAAAGATGTTCTAAACATATTACTAATCTTTGACCTTAGAGTGTATAGTTGAATCCAGATTAAATATATTGTGTCTATTAGTTAAGCCAGCTATGATGGGTCCAGTTCCTTTTGTGGATATTAATTTAAAATATCCCCCTTTTAAATTACTGATTATTTTTGAAACAAGGGACTAAAAATAATATGTTTTTTATATAACTTTATATTTATATAACCAGAAATGACAAATGGAATAACTTTAGAGTAAGTTTCCTTTATTGTTCTTCAACTATGGACAGAATCTTATCAGACTAAAACAGCTACCTGCACAACTGTAGATATACTCTATGAACTGCTCGGGAAAGGCCTCCTTTACTCGTTTCCTACCTATCAAACTTTTGAAGCTGTGCTGCCTCTTTGCCTTCTGGGAGGCAGTCTCTCCCTCTTGGGACTCCAGACTACATTCTACCACACTGTTCTTCCCATTCAGAGGACATCAGCCTTGAAGGTAGCTCCAGCATGGAATTTCTTACAGAACCCTTAGTTTTGCTTTAATACCCATTTTTGTAACATAATAATAACAGGCGTGTATTTATTTAAATATTCAGTGACAAAAGAATTAAAATGAACATCTTGTATTTTCCTGGAAGAATTTCAGAGACTGTATAAACAGGCCAAATTTATAAATTTGTTTTGTGCAAACTAGTGTAGTTTTCCAGAGCTAATACACACTACATTTTAACTGGTTAATAGGGGAGAACTTCTTCCAGTTTATATTCTTCTTTTAGCTGAAATTGGAGCAATATCCCAATGCATATTTCCAGTGTTATTCTTCTCTACAACAGTTCATTTTTTAAAAATTGAATAACAATAGCTCAGTGCATTTTAGCTATTCACATTTATTTAGAACTCAAATCTACTGTGTTTAGTTGGACTTATTCCACAAAAACTATATGTATCAACCCTATCTGATACCCATTCCACTCACTGTTCAGTGCTCAGCATTTGAACATATATCAGTGTAGGTGCTGCAGACACACATCACTTTGTGGTTCAAAGTGATAACAATAGACCTAGTAAAAGGCAATAGAAAAGGAAGAAAGGAACATATTTTTTTTCCTTGAAATATTCAAGAGACAAGGTTAATATCTTTGCACCCTGATGCCTCTTATCTGTGTGGTTGGAATATCTGTTCTCTTACAGCCTATGTTTAAAATTCTTGCAACAACAATTGGATAAATTGGCAATTGGCAGACTTCCAGTGGTACAGAATTTCTTTTTTGGCTGCTGTATTCCAAACTACAGTCTTTTGCAAATTATAATTTGCCCAGGTAGGCAGCCAAAGACAGCATCCATAAATGAAAATTCATAGATCATCCTAATGTTCAGGATGAAGCTCAGAAATGTTTCTTTCTAAGAAGACTGCTACATTTTGCAACTAATCTACAAACACTTGTAACCCAAACTACATGATGGTTTCTATCAGGCGTACCCCAATGAAACTTTGATTTCTGAATTCTGAGGACACCCAGTTTGTTTGTTTGTTTGTTTGTTTCAAATTTATTGGCCCCCATCTTAACCCAAAGTAACTCTGGGTGGCTTACAAGACTAATACACCACCTTCATTATTTTATCCTATAATCAGGTGAATTTACATGTGCACTGAAGGAACATTATCTACCTTAAAGCAGTGATTGGCAGTTTTATAGTATATCTTCCTAAGATCTATACTTCTAAAATACAAAATTGAGCAGTAGATCACTTTTAAAATAATAGTGAAATTTTGGAAAAATCTGCAGAGCTGCCAAATAATAGGAGAATAATAGGAATCAGTATAATTGAATAATAATAGTGAATTGAATCTTTTGGTTGGCTCCAAAACACCTGAAGGCCAGACAAGAAGCAATGGATGAAAACTTATCGAGGAGAGAAGCAACCTAGAACTAAGGAGAAATTTCCTGACAGTGAGAACGAGTGGAACAACTTGCCTCCAGAAGTGGTAGATGCTCCAACACTGGAAGTGTTTAAGAAGCAATTGGACAATAGGGTTTCCTCTCTGAGGGGGTTGGACTAGAGGTCTCTTCCAACTTTTTTTATTCTTTTCTTTTCTTTCTTTCTTTCTTTCTTTCTTTCTTTCTTCCTTCCTTCCTTCCTTCCTTTCTTTGCTGTGATCTTGTAAACTTTCAATCATGGAAAGCAAAGCAAGTTCAGGTTTCTATTGAAAAACTATATTTGCCCGATACAGGAGTTCCTTCATCTTAACAAAGTCTTTAAAATATCCTCCTTATTACCTAAGAAGGAAATTCTCATCAAAACAAGAAAAAAAATTCTGATGTTAACCATTTGCATTCTTACTTGATCTTTTCAGACATGTTGGGAATGAAAGATACTGCCTCATTTATAAAATCTTCTCAAACATACCTCACTAGCTGTGCATTTCTAAAGTCTAAACTTTCTATTTTCATAAACATCCCTTAGAGTGGTATGTATGTATGCATGCATGTACGTATGCTCAATTTCTAGGCTTCTCTTCTAAGAGAAAAGTTATACCCCCTCCTTGGTTTAAAGCGCTTTTGACTTTAGAGTAGGGTCAAGGAGACAGCTGAGAGATGCGCAAGGAAGGAGATCATTTGGGAAAATGACAAGGTGGAAGGCATTTATAAAATGAGATGGATGATAATATAACTTTCATTTCTCTCCCCCCCTCCCTCCCTCCCTCCCTCCCTCTCTCTCCCTNTTCTCTCCCCCCCTCCCTCCCTCCCTCCCTCCCTCTCTCTCCCTCCCTCCAAAAAGGAAAGTGGATTGTATATACCATTCTAAAGACAGACTCTATGCTTCCTAGTGGTCAGTATAACTAAAAAGATATCTGGAAGAGTGACAAAGAGAGATTGCTGGAGGATGGAGACAAAATAAAAGCTAAGAACACCACATGGCTTTGTTGAGTTACTTTCCAGAAGAATGAGGGAACTGTGATCAAAGCTAATCTCTACAACTGGAGGTAATAACTATAAAGAGATTAAAACTAAGCATCCCAGAGAAAAGTCAATGAGTTGTTGATTGGCTTTAAAAATTTAAATTACAAATAAATAGCCAAGCAAATACCAACACACAACCCATTCTTCAGGAGGACAGAAAACCTGATTAAGTCTAAACCTGATGAAAGATTGCAATCTATGGGAATCAGGAGTTGGGTGAGAGTTATTGTTTTTTATTATTTATGTTGGGTAATTCTTTTTATAAGCTACCCAGAGTGAATTGGACAGTCATATAAATTTTCATAAATAAATAAACAAACAAATAAATAAATGTAGGAGAAGCAAACTAAGCAAAACCTGTTTTCTCTCAGATAAAGTTCTAGGCCAGAATCTGTACTTTGTTTTTAGGCATACTAGTCTGATTCATGGATTCTGATATTTTTATTGCATCTTCTCATTGTTACAAAATGTTCCTGCAAATATGTGTGTGTGTGTGTGCATATATGTGAGGGGAAGGGAAGAGAGGAAGAGAGAGAATCTTAGAAGGTTATATCTTTGTGAAAATTCTGTTCTAGTTTGTTTGATCCAACTGTTCCAACTTCCAATTTATTGGAACTTTGGGTCCCATTTGGTCCATGGGCAGTTTTCTCATTATATTTTATGGGAGACAGGCAGTTGAAACACCATTTGTGATCTTTACCAGTGCTAAATGCTTTATTTCAACATTGGTAATAGTTTGGGCATTTGACTGAACTGAAACAAAATTTTACTTTTCCTTCTCTTTATTTTTAATAAAAGTAATGTTGAAATCAATTGTTGCAGGATGCCAAAGAAAGAGAAGGGTAAGGACTACCTAATTTAAAACTATATTTTGAGGCATGTAGCTTGGTGTGAATGTGGGAATTGATAACCTTATAAAATGAGGAATTACTGGAATTCGAAGGTCATGACTTGAGATTTGGAGGGCATGGCTTTTTACATTGTGATTTAGTTAAGTTCTTGATTGGGGCATTGTTTCTTCCTTGATTGTTCCTGTTTATCTGTTGCTTGTTCCTGCTTATCTAGGTGTTGGTCAATAGGTATGTAATGGGGAAGAATATGTTTAGGTCTGTCTCTTTCCTTGACCTTTGGTTGTTGCTTTGTAGATGGAACTTATCTCAAACTCTCTATTAATTTATGAATTGTCAGAGTGTCATTTCTTGAGGAATTTTCTTCCATTTTGGGGTCTGGCTTTGTGTAAGATATCTATGTGATTGATCGTGTCAGAGTATTGTGGAATTAAGGAGTTTTTGTCATATCTTCTGACTGCCAGTCAATGTTTGTTGATGTATTCTCTCAACTTTTTCCCTGTTCATCCCACATAAAGTCACAATCCATGTATTTTAAGTTGTAAATAGCTTATCTGTGTCTTTTGCTAGGGATCTTTGAGTTTGCTCAAAATGGTTGGGACAGATTGAGTCATGCTGATGCCACCTCATTTTCTAGTCTCTTTTTCAATTGCCCATAAAAAAATTTGAGTATCTGTCTCATCTTCAATTATTCTTGGTTTTGCATTATGTGTCCAGAATGTTTAAACTTTGGCTTCATTATTGGTGCTTCCAATGAGCAACCATCTCTTACTTCATCTTATATCTTTTTTTTCCTTCTTGAAATCTAAGATCTTTCCAACAATTTTCTCTAGCAGCATAATTCAAAGGGATCCATTTTATCTTTTTCAGACTCATTGTCCAGTTTTTTCAACTGGAAAAAGAAATGGTCTTTCTTTTACATGTCTTTGCAATCAGTATGATGTCTTTGCAGTTTAATATTTTGTCTATTATAGTCAAGATACCAAGTAGCAAGCATATATTTATTTCATGGCTATAGCCACTGACTCTTGAATGTTTGAATTTTGGAAGAAAAATATCTGTAATGCTTCAGAATTCAGTGCTTTCTTCTTCTATTTGCATTGAATTAGTTCTGCCTGTTGAGAAAATCTTAGGGTTTTTAAAACTGAAAATAGAGCAGTTTTTTCGAGAATAGAGCAGTTTTTTTAATTTTTAGAGAAAAAAAGAATGCATCATTCACATTTAACATTACCGATTACAAAATTGTCAGCTTCAAAGATTCAATCTACAATATCAGCAGTTACTTTCATGGAAGACACATATAATATTTTTGAGAAAGTTGGAGCTGCAGTGTTGGGGGGCAACTTTGTGGTCTGGTTTACATGTTCTCAAAGTATGAGGAGAGGACTCATACTCACATGACATACTTTTTTGTGGGGCATGGTTTTGGAATTTTAGAGAATGTTCAAAATTGTTCTTTATAATATGTGAAAATTATTTTAAAGATTGCAGTAATTTTTCCATGCCTTCTTGTCAGAATGGTGGGAGAATCTATTTTTTATTTCCAGCAGTTATGATCAGGGGAATTCTGAGACTATTTACAAGCATTTTTTCTCTCATACAGTAAAATTTTACTCTCTTTCTCTCATTATATAATCTAAATCTTAACTGTAAATAAAATGAAGTGGTTATCAAAAAAGGAACATGATAAGCACAATAAAAAAGAAAATGGTCATAAAATAGCAAATATTACAAATATAATAAACCCACTGCTCCCAAGACTGAACATAAAAAGGAAATGAATAGCTGGGGGGAACACATATAATCAAGAGGAATATTTACATCTATCTTTCTCACCCAAAACTGCAATTAAAGTTATGTGATATCCTACAGTTCTTTTGCCAATTTTCTATTAGGAAGGCATCTAAAACTATTTTATCTTGAGAGATGAAAAGAAGATATTGTAGCCAAAAAGGCCTCAAGACATCTAACAATCTGAAAGAGATCTTTTTGATTGGTTTTATTTTTACCCCGATTTTTCAGTCTGTATATGATATTTATATTTCTCACTGCATCTCCTGCTTTAATGTATATTATTTAATATTTTGACTGCTTGAAAGTTTGTCAGACATCCTCTGGGAGACATCAAAACACGATTCTATTTTAAAGTTTATGATTTCCCCTTTCACAAGATTGCACTCCTTGAAAGAGAAGGCTCTTATCTGATTTTAACATTCATTTCAGCTCTCTTGATCAAGAGATAAAAAGACCAGATCAAAACATAGAGTGGAGTTCAGACATCCTTGTCCAGCTGGTGTTCCCAGATGTGTTAGAAGTCCAGATACTATCTAGGAGTTCTGAGTACTGCTGTATTTTTTTTCTTTATTTTTTAACAAATTTTATTCAGTTTTTCACATTAAAAACAAAAATCTCTTTTTAGTGGACAACATATTTCCTATATCACCTTTACATACAAATATGACAGCAATTATGCATTCATATTGCATACTTAATTCTATTATTACCTTTTCCATTCCAAATTTTCAATAAGGAGAGAAACAAACACATTAATTCTAGCC
>BHFT01017990.1:0-43625 GCA_004320025.1 Laticauda laticaudata | reverse complement strand
AACGGATGGCAAGTGTTTTTCTCCATTTTACATCCTCTTTCCATCCGTTGGTGCAGTGTGACAGGGGCTTTAGATTCAACAACTTTGCTGATTATTTATATTTTATTCTTATTGAAGGATGGGTGGGAATCCTTTGCTTCCTTCCTGTAGCTTTGAAGTCATGAAGGCCTCTACTTTATGTGTTTTATTACTTCAATGTCATTTCTTTGTTTGAACTGCAGGTGGCTCTGGATACAGCAGATACATTGCTTAATTTAAATATATGATATATATAAAATAATTGATTCTGTATAAATATAACAAATGGTTCATATGATAAAGAACTTTGAGCAGAGCTTAACAGATCATCATAGCTGAGTGTGTCTGAAAAGGGCTGCAGTCTTCTTATGCTGACCTCTCTGTAAATGCATAAAAGTTAGGGGTACAGATGAAGCAGGCATTTCTGGTTTCCGGTCAATGCTTTGTACATTTGAATGCTTGAAGGAAGCTTTTGCTTCTGCTGATTTTCTCTTGTTAATCCTGCCAGATTCTCCCCTCAGTTATCCCAGAGAAAAGACATCAACTACATAAATGTATATGATAGATAGACAGAATACTTTATTTGCCAAGTGTGATTAGACACACAAGGAAACTTATTTATGTATTTATTTGTCTTATAGTACATAAATGGGCCAAAATTGTTTAGATCTGTCCAATATTTTGTTTCCCTCCGGAAACAAAAAAACTTTTGGAAACTCCAAAGATTGTACAAAATGATTTGGAATTCTAGTCTTTCATTAGACATGAAAACTGGCTGGTGATCTTGGGACAATTATTCTCCCTCACCTCATCTCACCTCACCTCACTATGCTGCTGTTGTGAGAAAATAGGAGGCAGGAACATTACGTACACCACTTTGAATTGTACTAAATAAAGGCGGGATGTGGTAATAATGGTGATGATGACGATGAAGATGTCAGTTTTGGGATACTTTTATATGTTTATTTGCAAAAGGCTTATCTGTGCTTCATGGAGTTACTATCAAATAAGCATGCATAGAAATAAATTCAGTCTGATTTGAATGTTTGTTGAGTTTCAGCCTGAAGAAATAAAGAGGGGAGCTTCTGTAATTGTTAACCTTCCATAATAAATCTAAAGAAGATTAAAAGTGGTCTGAAAAGAAGATTCAAGAAATATAAAATAGAATATTATGTGTAATTTTAAAAACTTTAAATCACAATATTTCTGCCAGTCCATTCTTAAACATATCCCTGGATATTACTCTCTAAATTTTGTTTCATTGTTGGTGCAGTATAAAGTAGTGTATAAAGTGTACTTAGAAAGCAATCCCAAATGAGTTGAGCAGAAATTATTCTGTGTTATGCGTAATGGACTGCAGCTATGGCATCCTTTCTGATTTTATGGTGGGAAGAAAGAGGACAGGAACAATTGTCCTCTACTACCTAAAAAGAAACCAACAAACTCTTGTAATCCAATTCCTTGTTTTGTTTTTTTCCTCCCCTGCAGCTGCTGGCATTTCTGCAAGGGCTGTTCACATTCTACCATCACGGCTATGAGCTTGCAAAGGATTTCAGTGATTTCAAGACAGAGCTGACAATCAGTATACAAAATGTAAGCAGAAATACTTATTGCAGATAAAGGATCTCTTTCAAGTGTTGTTCTTCAACTTTTTGCCCAAGCATATTTTGCTGTTTATGTTAATAAAAGGGATAGTGTGATGGCTCAGCAGTAAAAATGCTGGGCTTATTGGCTGGAAAGCCAATAACCCAGGTTTGAGACCTGTGAGTTGCATGATGGGATGAGCTCTTGTTCTCACCTTAGCTCCTGCCAACCTAGGAGTTTGAAGGCATGCAAATGCAAGTAGATGAATAGGTACCACTTCAGTGTGAAGGTAACAGTGCTCTGTGATGTCACACTGGCCACATGACTGTAGAAACATTTTTGGACAGTGCTGGCTCATTGGCATTGAAACAGGGATGACCATTGCCCCCTATAGTTGGCTACAACTAGTGGAGTAAAATCTGCAGGGACTCCTATGTTAATGAAAGTTTAATTTGTATAACTATGAGCAAAATCCTCCTCTTCTTCCTCCTCCTCCTTCTCCATTGGTGGCTGGTAAACTTGGACATTAAGCAAACAATTTCAAAATAGCAGATTTACTTTTGTCCTATGAAGAAGATGTTTATATTAATACAAGCTTTAAATGTCCTATAAATTCATAACATATCCAAACCTTTTGGTTATTTTTTTCAAGAAGATACTATCAGACATGAATATTGGTGCCAGAACATAATGTAAATAATGTTTACTCTGTTTTTATACTGGCAGCATGCTTCATCAATAAAAAAGAGATTTTTGTTTCCATTTGAAAAAAAAATATGTTTAGGAGTTTCTAATAGCTATTGTCCTTCAAAAACCTCTCAAAGTATTGAGATTTGTTATATTCCATAGACATTTTTCAGTTGTCTTAAGATTTCTTGCCCTCTGTATTTTGTAAAGCTTTATATAAATAGATGATGCCTGGATGTAGTTTAAAAGAAATTGATAATGTACGGAAAGATTAAATGAATCCCACTACAGCCTATATTTACAATACTATTGTCCGTGCATTCTGCTCTTGAATATACATGTCAAGATTAAGAAGAAATAACAGTGATTATGTTCTAACAATGAATTTATTTTTAGGGTAGGTTAATTAACCCACCTGGCCTTTCTAGTTAGTATGCAGAAACTTCAGCTTGACACTCTTATGTAGGAGTCTCCAACCCCCAGGCTATGGCCCACTACCAGGCTGTGGCCTATTTGGAACCAGGCCATGTGCCAGCCCGCCGCTCATGCAAGTAGAGCTTGCATGTGCATGTGTGCACTGGCCCATCACTTGTGTGGTCCAGTTCCACTCCCCCACTCCCCAAGCCAGGCTGCCAAGCTGTAAATGTTGGGGACCATTATTCTAGTGAGCCACTGTTAGTTGCTACTACTAGTATTAGTCTAGACTCACCGGTGGTTTGATAGGTATAAGGCAAAATCTTATGCTTCTGTCCCAGCTGAATTCTATGCGTATCTGTAGTTTTCTATTCTGAGAAAACAAGCAACTAATTGATAGGCATCATAAAGATTGATATATACAATGGATATATGGCAACATATTGGCTTAAAACATGCAGCTTTCACGTCAGTTGAATCAAGTTATGAGCCCAATGCATGTGTGAAGCTTTAAATATGTTATTTCTAACTAGTAAAGGTGTTAAGGAAAATATGGCAACCCACTAAGGCAACAGATTTTGATGCTATGAAAAACCAACAAGCCATTGGTTACCTGCTAATTCATAATTGTTGCACAGCTTCTGATTTAGATATGAAATTCTTGAAGTCTGCTCTGTCTCATATTATTAAAGAATCTGGTTGGTTTGGCTGCTCTTCATTTGTGGTTCTGCCTCAGGTAGCATTCATTCTTGGGCTAATCTTATTTCTTACATGACCATAATATAATATTCTGTGCATTTAAAACTTGACTGAAATACTTTCTACAGTACTCATTTTCCTTTAATTTTTAAATGCAGACAAGAAACCGTTTTGAAGGCACCCGATCAGAAGTTGAATCCTTGATGAAGAAAATGAAGGAGAATCCTCATGAGCACAAAAACATCAGCCCCTTCACCATGGAGGGCTACCTTTACATTCAGGAAAAGCGTGAGTACCTTTGTGCTTACTTCAAATAACTTTTTAAAACACAATCTCCTTGAAAGGACTTTGAAGCTTTTATTTCAGTCAGGAAAATGGATGGCTGATACAATTAATCATAACCTCTGGAAATTCCAAAGGTGCTTTTACAAAAGGCAACTGGACTTTCAAGATGTTTCCTGGATGATTGAGAATCTCCATAGACAACTGCTGGAAAGGGTAGATCTTTAGAAGAATTATTCCTCTATTTTTTCTCCTTTTTCTGTTATTTTTAATGAAAATAAAAATAACTGGCACCAAATATTATTACATATTTTTAATGACAGCAAATATGTAATTCACTGTATGCACCGTGAAATCTCTAGAGCAGAGGTCTCAAACTTGATTTCATTGAGGATCACTTTAGGGTTGTGTTTGACCTTGGGGGGGGACCATGTGGGAGTGGCCAGGGTGGGTGTGGCCAGCTAAGTGTCACTCATGTCAGGGGTGCCTGTGATGGCCTGATGGCTGAGCTCCGTTTTCACTGGCAGAGGGTTGCAGGAGACTGTTACAGCTGAAAACGGAGCTTGGGAGAGCTGCATGTGGCCCTCCTGAGCTCTTTTTGCTGACAGAGGCACTGCAGGCTAGTCCTTCTCTGTTTCTAGGGCAGCCCCGCAGGCCAGATCTGACACCCCACGGGCTGGATCCTGCCCCCAGGGCTTGAGTTTGACAACCTGCTCTAGGATAACGATGTGTAAAACTGTTTTATATCTTCATATCTTTCCTATAAAGCCTGCATCCTTTCTGGGCTAGTTTGGAGACAGGGAATAGAGAACCTGTGACACAATTGTTAGCATGCACAGGCATTCACTGTATTTCCAGACTACCAAAAGATAAAGCAGCATCAGAAGAGCCAGAAGTTTCCAACTACTATAAAGATGAACAGGCATCAAGCAAATGAATTTGATCAATGTATAAGAAAAATAGAAATTATGTGGGTAAAACAGATTTTACTTTTCCCCCTTCTAATTAGTCTGCTGCAATATGTTTGCACTTACAGAAGAATTGCTATGCCCTTGAGCTTTCAACCACATTGACTAAACCAGCTTACAGTTTCTTGCTATTTCCATCCTAAATCTAATTCGCAAGAATAAAATAAGATCCTTATGAAACCTACATTTTAGGAGAGGTCTGCAGAATGTAATAGAAGTTCAAAGTAGATAGTCTAATTATATATTTGAAATAATATCAATACCTGTATCTAAGGTTGTTGTGAAGTGAAAAGCTGCACTGAGTATTAAAGGAAGAATCTCTGCTCTTTTCATTCCATCTAATATCAGGTTGAGGACTGCTATTAATAGACTATGCGCTATCTTCAAGGAAAATTAAAATTTTTCCTGATTTAAAATTGCATTTTTAATCTGCACAGAGTTTCCATTTTGTATTTCCTATACTTTTCTTCCAGAGTATTTTTTTCTCTTTGGAGATTCTTTTTTATATTTACTAGAAAAAGATGATAGGAATTACTTCCTTTTGTTTTCAAGGACTAAAATTGACAGAGTAATTCAAATGAAGATAAGTGACTTTTTTGTGACTTTCAGTATTTTGGATACAGAAGCATAGAAAATTGATGGCAAGAAAAGACCTAGTGGTCTAATGAGTCTGCCCTTTGAGTTTTTGTTTTATTTACTATTTATTTGTTATTTTATTTATCATTTTTCATATTTTTTATTTTTTTTTATTTTGAATTTTTGTCAGATGATGGACATGCATTTATTCCAAGCATGTCTAAACTCAGTTACTGATGATTGACCCACTATCTCCTCTGGAAATTGGTTCCAAGTTTCCACTACTCTTTCTGTGAAGTAATACTTTCTAATATTACTTTCGAACTTCCCTCCTGTCAGTTTGAGATAATGCCTCTGTATCCTTGGTTGCTTAATATTGAACATCCTGTCTTCTAGAACCTTACTCACACCCTTACTATATTTAAAGGTTTCAATCATATCATGAATTGTAGTCTGTGCAGCAAGTTTGGTTCCATCCTTTTATATGTTAGGATTTCCGTTCCATTAAAATTAGCTTGCATTGGTTTCATACCTGAAATATACAACTCATTTCAATTCTGACTAGGTCACTTTGGGACATCCTGGGTAAAGCATTACTGCACATATCAGAGTGAATCCAAACGAATAACAATGGTGCCATTTGACCAGAAGTCTGGTGGAAAGGGGGTGAGTAAAAATGCAGGTGATTTGTTATGGAGATAGTTATGATTATTTAAACTAAATTAAACATTTAAACTAAAATGGAGTTGAGCAAAGTTACTAATTGCATGAAGTACTATAATTGTATTTAAGGGTCCCTTCAGTTCCTTCTCAACTTATTGATCAGATGGTATGATGCATCTGGATCACATGTTCACACTTTCCCTTTATAATTAGTGTTTTCATTTAAATAGAATTAATATTATTATTTTTTGATATGAAGGAATATATTTCAAGGCACAAACAATAAATTATTTCAATTTTCACCACAGATGAATTAATGGTATTGGCATCTTTATAATGATAGGAGAATGAGAGTGTGCTGAAATCTACTGATCTAATTGTTAGGATACAATTCAAATTTTTTTAAAAAGAGTACATAATTGTGCATATCAGGTACAATGATACTTTCTAGTTAACAAAGCTTCCTTGTTTACCAAAATGTTCTTTGCACCATTTCTCTTACCACTATGATCTGCATATATATCTAAATATTTATATGTGATGTGCATGTAGGTACATATATAATGACTATCTGTGTGAATGTATGTGCATATAAAGTCATGTACCTGTGCACAAACACCATGTTGAAAAAATAGAATCAAACTCTCAGATTAACTTCCACAAATTCTTCATTTGGGCATGATCCTAGAAAAGAATTTTTTTAAAAAAGTTAACAGACTCTTACTTGAAAAAAAAAAGAAAGCTCTGCAGAAAAAAACTCTTAAATATTTAATACAAAATTCCAACATAGTAATTTGTTTCCTAAACAGGTTTGTTGCAATTAATGTAATACCAGGAAGATGTCTCAAGACACTTGCTGCTTATATGGATTTCATTCCTTAAAGGGATGAGATGAATTATTATAGTCACTTTGTTTTGCCCTACAGCCTTTTACTTGTCTGCATTTGTACTGGCAACACTTTTAAAGCTATAAAGATTTGCAGGTACTACGTTTGAAATAATGTTCCTGTTATTCTTATTTAGTCAAGTCATTTCCTGAATCAAAGTCATTACTTGACACATCCAAATGAATAGCTTTTCACAAGTGTTGCCTTTAGTAAGGGAACACACTGGTTATTCCTCGAAGGGCATTGGGTCGTGATTTGTGGTCTGGGAATGTTTATTTCATTTTGTGGCACTTCCCTATCAGTGTATCTTTTAGGAGCCATTTGGAGCTTCTCATCTGCCAGGTCTTTCCAATAATCTGTGAATTAGACTAAAACCAACAACAGAAGTGGAACATTGCCTGATTAGCAATTGAGCAGATTCAGTTTCCATTCTGTGGGTTGGGCTACCATCAGGACTAGATTGGAAATTGTTTTTTCCAGCAGTTGAAAATCAACATTGTGATCAGGGTTGCCAGATTGCAGGCTTGGCTCTGCGGCCAAACTCAAGTCAAAATATGGCCAAATTCGGCCAAATTATTTTCTCTCATGGCCAAATTTTCCCAGCCAAATTTTTTTATGCAATATAACATGAGGATATATTTTTTTTTTGTTTTTTAACTGTTTTTAATAATCCAAATCATAAAAAAATTAGTCTTTTATCTCGAGAAATGGTGACGTGACGTCATGGCAATTGTCTGCGTTCTTTACTTTCACATCCGAGGCCTCGGTAGCTCACTTCAATAATGAACCGCTAACTTGACCTATATTGGAAAGCTCAGGCCTAACTGCAGCGATCTGAGGAGGGGGGACTAGGGCATGAAGGGTTTTAAGGAGATTCCCCCCTAATTTGAAAAAAAATTTAATCACTAAACAAATAAAATGACAAACAATAAATTATGTGCACCCTTCGAAAAGAGGGGCATCCCGCGCGTTGCCATGGAGTCGCGTCCAGTCTCCTCCGAAGGGGTGGCATGGACCAAATTTTATCCCAGCTCATCTGCTCCAAGATGGGGCATGTTACTCTTCACGAGAAATAGTAATAGTTATCCCTCTTACTAGAGAAGGGTGCAGAAGGGGGGGAAGGGCAAGCTGCGAGGGGCAAGAAGGATGGGGTGGGGAGGGCAAAGTCGCCAGCTGGCCGGCCGGCCCTGAGTTGGGGAAACTGACTGGATTTTCGCTCCTTCGAGGAAGAGGGCGGTGGCATTTCTTTGCCCTTAGCATGTGAACAATAGCAGTCACACTTTTATACTGCTTCACGGTGCTTTACAGCCCTTCTCTAAGTGGTTTAGAGTCAGCATATTCACACAACACACAGCACACACACACACAATCAACACACACACAAACCGCAACACAACCTTATGCCCTAAAAGCGTTTGGTCTTCCAGCTCCTTTGTGAGAAACGTCAGGGCTTCTGCGGCAAACCGGAGGAGGAAGCGGTTAAAAATGGAAAGGACACAGAAAGCACACCCAATCGCAGAAGAGCAGTTGCGTGGCCCTTACCTTCATCCCGCCAGTGTGGAGGCCGGAAGTTTCTTCCAGGGGTCCAAGAGAATCTTCGTTTAAAAATGCCCCTCCGGGCTGCCCAGGAGCATTTGCGTTTTGCTTCCTCTCCACCCCTCGACAAAAAACATTTTTTTTCCACTAAGGTGGGAAAACCAAGCCGCAGCAGCTGGCCGGATGGCCTTTTTTGGGGGGGTCAGGAACCGGTCTTGGGGGAAGCTCCCCACCACACGGGGCAGGAGAAACTGAGGGGGAAAGCGGTTGCTTTTCAGGAACGATCTTCCCCACCCCGAAGTCCCCCAAATTTTTTTTTTAAAGCCGAGGGAAGAGTTACAAGAGGACAGTCATTTTCATGCGAATATATTGTATTGAAACACAGTATTTGGCCAAAATTTAACATTTCATGTCCAAGCAACTTTCATCAGACGGCAAATTTCCAGCCAAATATATTTGGCCGGAGACATGATTTTTTTTCATGGCCAAACAGATTTCTATACGGCCAGATTTTCTCAAATTTGCCGGAAAAAACAGCCAGATGGCACCCTGATTGTGATTTGTACAATTAGGCAGGGGTGGGATGCTACTGTTCTGCTGGCTCCTATAAAACCGGTGGCTCTGAAAGAGCAGCAGACACCAAATCAGTTCTGTGTTTGCTGCTGTTTGGCCCACCCACCCGCCTGGGCTCTTACCTGTCCTTTATTTCCTGCTTTTTCAACCTTAGCTGCTTTGCGTGGAATCGCTGAAGTTAAAAAAGCAGGAAAAAAGTGGCTTTTCAAACCACTGTGCAGTGCTTTTCAGCTGTCTGGGTGGCATAGTTAAGGTTTTTTACACGCGTGCACAGCACAAAACATCGTCACCAAACTGGTAGAAACACCAGTTGAATTCCACCCCTGAAAGTAGGGGTAAAAGTATACAGACCATTAGAAATACAGGTCGTCTTTGATTTACAGCAGTTGATTTAGTGACCGTTCAAAGTTAACAATACTGAAAAAAGTGACTTATGTTATGACTGTTTTTCACACTAACGACTGATGCAACATCTCCATGATCACATGATGAAAATTCAGATGTTTGGCAACTGACTCATATTTATGATGGTTGTACAGCCCTGGAGACATGGATCCCCTTTTATACCTTCTGACATGCAAAGTCAGTTTGGGAAGCCAGATTCACCTAACAACCATGTTACTAACTTAACAGCTACAGTCATTCACTTAACACCTGTGACAAGAAAGATGGTAAAATGGCCCAAAATTCGCTTAACAACTGCCTCTCTTAGCAACAGAAATTTTGGGCTCAGCTGTGGTCGTAAGTCAAGGATTACCTGTATTATGTTCATCTCAGATGAATCTTTCTGTGGGATGATTGTAATTACTGAGAAGGGAAGACCCTTCAGGTTTTAGAAAAATCCTAATGGGGCAAAAGAAAAAAAAAGAACAAGCAAAGTGATTTATAGAATATTGACATGGTTGTGGTTGATAGGTGCATTTCAAATGCATGTTGATAGCAATAGCACTTAGACTTATATACTGCTTTAGAGTATTTTACAGCCCTTTCTAAGCAGTTTTACAGAGTCAGCATATTTTCTTTCCCTCAACAATCTGGGTCCTCATTTTACTGACCTCGGAATGATGGAAGGCTGAGTCAATCCTGAGCCTGGTGAGATTTGGACTGCCAAATTGCAGGCAGCCAGCAGGCAGTAGAAATAGCCTGCAATACTGCACTCTAACCACTGCGTCACCATGGCTCATATCAGACTAAAGCATGTTGTTCTGCTGATCTGATTTATGATATTATAATGTTGGATATTACCTGACCTGGTTTATTAACAAAGGGAGGATAAAAATTAATGGAAGGTTCAGAGCTGGAGATAATATTCCATTGTGGCCAGTGCTAGGAACGTACAAGAGAGTTTTGCTTTGGCTTGGCTGAACAGGTAAACACTCTTTGAGGCAAGATTAGATAAGCTTTGATCTGTCAGGGCTGACTTATGTTCTTATCTCTTCTAAGATTGATAGATTTAAATTAGGTTTAAAGAAAGCTTCTCTTTCTCATTTTGCAAATAGTATCTTACAGGATATACAAATCCTTTTCTTTATTACCTAGTTTTAATTGATAATCAACATGGGGGTGAAATACTGATTCCAAAGTGAATGCCTCTGACATTGAAAACAAGGTTGCCTTCAGATTGGATTAAAAAAAAAGGAATTGGCCTTATATGTGATTTTCATATCCTGCCAGGGAGAAGATGAAGCTATTATTCTCAAATCTTGCACTCGGCGGAAGACTGATTCCATAGAGAAGAGATTCTGCTTTGACGTAGAAGCTGTGGATCGGTGAGTTTATTTATTTATTAAATTTATATGCCAGCTTTTATTCAGGAGTTCAGTGTGGCTGGTATAGTGCTTCCAGTTGAGTTTGCCTTTTGCCATTCATTAGCCAGAACTGTAGAAGCAGAAATTAAGTACTTACAAGTCATGCTTCACCACAACAGACAACCACCTGCCTTCATCAAAAAGTGCAGATCCACCCAATTGAATATAGCAGGAATTTCACACACACACACACACACACACACACACACACACACACACACACACACACCAAGTATAACTAAAGGGGTTTCATGGTCCATCAGCAGGCTACTCTGAATATATGTAACATGTACAACAAGGAAGCTATTAAAATATTGTGTGCAATGTAGGGACACAGTACCAAAAGGAAGACAGATTTGCAGTCCTATACTGCTGATAATCTTCATTCTACAATGGCAGTTGGGGCTGAGATTGCCATTTTTAAAGCAATGGGGGTCATAAAATGTGACCATTTTGTTTAACAACTGCAATCCAAAGTCTCTGTTCCCATTGTTAAGTAAATGCCCTAGTCCTTAAGCGAAGCAACATCTTGCCAGCTTCCCACAATCAAATCAAGAATACTCTACCTCAGGGGTCTCCAACCTTAGCAACTTTAATATTTTTGGGCTTCAACTCCCAGAATTCCTCCGCCAGTCACATTAGCTCAAGAATTCTGGGAATTGAAGTCCACAAGTCTTAAAGTTGCCAAGGTTGGAGACCCCTGCTCTGCCTGACTCTGTGGTTTCTTCCCCAAACCCGAAAAACTGTCTACTATTGACTTCCCTCCTTTCCTAAGAGGTCTATAGGGTGTGTGCATAAGCGCACCAACGTGCCTGTCATATTGTTTCTTTTATTTTTCTTATATGTACCCAATTCATGTATTCATAACTATGTATATACTTATCTTGTAAGCGATTGACAAATCAAATAAATAAATAAATAAATAAAGTCAGTCAGTCAGTCAGTCAGTCAGTCAGTCAGTCAGTCAGTGGGAAAATTGTAGGAAGATGCAAGCCCCAGATTCTGCTGGGTATGGGAGGAAACAAAGGATGGGAGAGGGTTGGGAAGGTTTGAGGCAAATGTGCAAGAGTCCTGAAATGTTCAGCTCCAGAGTTGAGAGACTTCTGAAGGACTCTTTACTCTGGGGCAGAAAAGCAGATAGCAGTGGTTTCTGAACTTCTCTGCGTGCTTCCCTTTTGACTTTCTGGGGAAGCTGGCAGGGATAATGGCAAATCTGATCATATTGTGGGGCACTTGGCAACCAGTCATTAAGTGTGAATGGGTTACCAAGTACTCAGATCACAATCACATCAACATGGGGGTGTTACAGTGGCTATAAATTTGCTGTCCAGTCCTAAGTCGCCCTGTGTGAGTAGGCTGCAATATAGATTTTCTAAATTTAATAAAAATAAATAAGTCCTTTCAATTAGCATAGGCATCATTTTGAACAGACATCAAATCAGTGGTCATAAATCAAGGACGACCTGTACAAAATAAAATGCAAAGTTAATGAACACCACTACACAGGGCACACATTTGGAAGCCTAACAAAATATAACCCTAAGCACCAGCTAGTAATCAGACACAATTTCCCTTTTCAGAGAGAAACTAAAACAAAACTTCAGGTGGGAAGCAATAGAAATTTTAGAAAGGCTGAGAACGAAAAATTAAAGAGAATTCATAAAAAAAGCACAACATAGATTTCAACCCTCTTTAGGGACCTGATAGAAAGATTTCATTAATGCTTTGATTTAAGAACTCTTCCAAATGTGAAAAATGTGAAATCTAAAGAATACTGTAACTGTCTTTCAGTCCACACAGTAATTTAAGAGACAGAAATCATGCCAGCATTTACTGGAATTCTCATAGGATAATTCCCCAAGTTATCCTTAACATTTCTATAGAGTTTTCTGGTATTTAAAATATATCCCATATATTATCTTAGTAACATTAGGGATACCTTATGAAAATAGCTCATTATCATTCCAGTATTGAGGAACAGTAGATTAATAAACAAGAGCTTTTAATGTATCAGCATGGTAATATTAAACTGTTATTAAGTGCTCTCATAAAACAGAGAGATTCAAAATTGGAATTTTGACTAGATTTATTTAATAAATAACCATATGTCTTCTCATGACCATTATAATGTTAAACAGGTTGCAACTTAAATATGATTTAGATGTTCAATTTTATAATATTTACTTTTAAAATAAATGTAAGTTTAAATGGTAAAGCTTGAAATACAAGTTAGGATGATTTAACTTTGAGGCAAGTTGTTATAAACAGCTGGAAAAATATTTGAGATGTAAAGAGTTCAGGTGGGTGATTCTAGATATATGGACTAAAAAGGCAGTAGGTTCTGTATTAAGTGTTTCAGAGTTCTTTATCATAAGAACTTTCTAGGAACAGACAATATGAAGGTGATGCAGTGTGGATGAATTTGGTAGAAAGAACAGCATAAATAACAAAAAAAAAAGGTAGATGTAATTGCCTTGCTTTTTCAGAGAGTGAAGAGAGGGAAGATAAATTAGCTTTACTGGTTTCTACTAAAAATCAGATTAAGGTGCATGATCAACAATTATAGGGGTGAATAAAAGGTACAAATCCATGTCTTCAATGGTAATTTAGTTATAACTGATCCATAGGAAATCAAATTTAAATGATCATTTTAGTGTACTATGACTGGTAGTATTTCTGCTGAAGTATTTACCATATACTGTACATATACACTTTCTTAACAATTGTTTAAGAATGGTACTTGAATAGCAGTAGAAAAATAATAGGCTCTTTATATTATGCCGATTCAGCTAATATAAAGTGACTACTATTTCTCCATCAACGTCCAAGTTTTATTCAAGGACAATACAACAGTAGTTATATTTGTAGTCCTATAGTAGAGAGTCAGAAGAGTTCATCATAAGGAATTTTTACTGCAGCAGTAGAATTTGTCACCCTGTTGAAAACAGAACAAGAATTCATTTTGGCATTCTTTGCCAATCAGTTTTCTAGCTTCCTGTCATGCATCCAAATGTGCATTGTGTACAAATATGAACTCTGAGGCAAAGGGTAAAACGAATAAGAATTGCAAAAAGAAAAGGTGAAGTAAGAGTCAGCGGAATCAGATGAGGAAACAGAGACCATTTGTTTTAATTTCTCTGTTGTCAATTACATATTGCCAAGATGATAATGCTGTGAGGCATTAAGCAGATGGCATCAGTGACGCTTTGTTACCTTTCAGCATTAATAACATGAAATCCTCTAACTTGTGCTATTTCAAAAGACTGCAGCTAATGAATCTGTTAGTGATACTGGGGTCCCATACAGGTATGCTTTGTGCATCGTACCCCAACTGTGAGTAGCAGTTAGCCTGCATCACCAAGTAATCGTGCCCCCAGTATCACATGGGTCAAGCAAATTTGGTTTCTCATGTCAGCTAGAAATTCAAAATCACCTTCTTGTATCAGCTAGAAAATTCAAAATCACCACAACTCCTGGAAACTAGTAGGATCATGATTTTATATTGAGTTAACATGAAACTATATGTAACCCTCAAACCAAAGACAATTGTGCCTGCTGATTACTTGGATAGAATACCAGGACTGGGAGCTAGTCCAAAGTTTAGCTAAACTTTAGAGGGAAAGTTTAGCTAAATTTTAACTAAAGTTTAGAGGGAAACCTTTAAAGATTTCCCTCTGTCCATCCATATTCGACTGTAGGGAGCAGTGCTCATCTCCATTTCCTAGCGGAGGAAGTCAGTGTTGTCCAAGGACACTTTGTGGTTATGTGGCTAGCATGACTATGTGCCAAGGTGCATGGAATCCTGTTACCTTCCCATTGAAGAGATACCTATTTATCTACTTGGATTTGCATGCTTTCAAACTGTTAGGTTGGCAGGAACTGGGGCAAGAACAGGAGCTCACCCCATTATGCAGTTCTTGGGTCTTGAACTGCTAATCTTCCGGTCGACAAGCCCAGCATCTTAAGTGCTAGGCCGCCCTGTGTAGATTGACAACAACAAAACAAAATTGGTGAAAGGCAACTTCCTGCACTGTTGTCAGAAAACTTTGCATGGATATATGTTGACAAAGTCACCAAAAGACAAGCATTTCAAGCTCTGTAATGTGGACACCAGAGGTGGTCTTCATGCATGATGAAGAGGTACCATGTTTTCAAAGGGTTCCATTTCTCATACTTTGCAAGTCAAGACTCCTTCAGATCAAATAAGTTAATATCACATTAATACATACATATTGCTTCATTGTCTGTTTAACAATCTGTATCCTCTTAACCGTACTGTAATCACAAAACTTGAAAATATTTTTCAGTCTCACGAAATTGAATTCTGACCACTTACCAGTTTTTCTTTCTATATCTGACTTTTTGCTTGCAGAGAAATAGTAGTGACAGCTATAAGGGAAGTTATCCATTTATCATATCTATTTATTTTTTAGTGTTGTACTTGTTTCTTTAAGTTGACCAATTTAAATTTTCTTGTGAATTCATTTTGTCTGAGTGAAGTGTTAAAGGAGATATGATAAAGCAGGATTAGGTCCTGAACTTGAAACGTCTTATCATAGCGAAGCATATGAGCAAAACTACATTCATGTTCTGTGTCTGAAGATGAGGTAAAAAGAAGATAAATTGGCTGTATCAACACATCCATTTTCTTGCATATGGTGGCATGTTTACAGAATGATTAAATGCAATGTCCACATTATTTACTCTACTCAGGCCAAAGCCAGATTGTAAAATAATGCAAGTCTTACCAATTATATCCTCTCCATGAATATGTGTATTATTGCCTTCCCTAAATTGTCCCTGAATTATTTATATAAAGTATTTTCTTTCCTAGGAAAAAAAATCATCATATAATAGATTCCTTGAACTGTTATTGCAGTACTCTTAAAATCTTGCTGAGGAAATCTTCATATAGCCTTTTATGTCCTAAGTAAAATTTTACTTAGGAAATGTTATAAAGCCAAGTAAGCTATTTTGGATTTTAAGGTCTGCTTATGATGTAGCCTGTAGATGGCATCTGTGCCTGCTTTATTAGTTTTTAGCTCAACTGGAAAATAAATATCTATAGAGATACCGCCATTGATGTCAAACAAAGATATATGGCAAAATTAAATTGAGCAGAAACTTGTGTAGTTTTATGGCTTTTCATTCTGCTTTTGAAAATCAATGTTGAATCAGTTTTTACAATTATTTAATCAACAAGTAGTATTATTAAATCTATGCAATAATCATGTTTGCGAATTATCATATTGATGAATGCAAACACATAAATTTTTCATCCTTCAGAATATTATTTATGGGAGCATTGTTCAGGACATGTGTAATATTTCCTATCTATCTCTATCTCTACCTAGCTAGCTAGCTACCTACCTATCTATCTGCCGACCTACTATGTTTATCCAACAATACGGCCTCCCCCAATAGGGAGTCCCAGCATGTTTTATCAGCATAAAATCAAATTAACCTCCCCCAAATTAAGGCCAATATTAAACATGTGAAATGGGGGGGAATGGTGGGGGAGCTGGCCATTAGGAAGTACTTTTGTTGCAAACCCAGATATGGTGCTGCCTGCATTGACTTTGGCGTTGGTCGGGCACTTTGTATCAGGAGACCTTCCACCACCGTTGCTTTCCCTTCTCCCCATGCTTCCACGGTGTTTAGAGAAATGCTGCGGTGTTTGGTGCAGCCATGCATGGCCAGCCAGGGCTCCTCCCTGCAACCGGAGCCAGGAAGAGACACTCGGTTTCAGGTGCTTCTGTCGCCACCTTCCCTTTGCCTTTGAAGGCAAAGCCAATTCTTTTAAAAACGATGCCCTACTACCAGTATGACAAAGCCCTCTCATGCCGAAGAGGAGCCTAGGCCCAACCCCATGTGGGAGTGAATCTCCCAGGGCTGGCCAGCGCCCAGGATCAGCCCCCGCCCCGTGGGAGGAAGGTTGGCCAGTCGCATCCCTGCCCTGCGCCTGGTCAGAGCGCCCAAAGCATCTTCGCCTGCCGAGCGCCCCAGTACATGCTAGCTGCCTAGATGCGGCCCTCCTGCTCCTGTTGCTGGATGATTTCTCCAAGCATGCAAAGGCTCCCTGCGGGCCCCTCTCCGCTCATCCCACTCAGGGTGTCCGCCGCCCAGAGCAGTGCAGACTGGCGCCAGAGCAGGGAAAGCGTAGCTCCGCGGCGTGTCTTGGTGGCCGCCTGACCTCCCAATTGAAAGAGCTGGGGGCCGACCCAAGCTTGGCGTGTCATTTCCCAAGTCCCTCAAGGGCCCAAACCTGAAAGGCGGCCCACTGGCTGAAGCGGGCCTGCCTGATGGGGCCGGGGAGTGGATAAGCACTCCACCCCATCCCATGGGACAGGCTGGAGACAAGGACGACGCGCCCTGCACACATCCCCTCATTAGCTGAGGGGCCCCCCACCGAGAGTCGACCCCGAATGCCGTTATGGCCACCCTGCCCAACATTTTGGAGCCTGAGCTGGCCGGCATTTGGAGGTCTGCGTAAAAAGATGGGCTGGCGCTGAAGGCGTGGAAAGCGACGGGCTGCTTCCAGCTGGCTCTCTCTGCCGGACCCGCCGGCCAGGAAAGCAGCGCCTGCCTGTTGCCTCGCTGCTCTCTGCTCCACGGGGTAATAAAGAGAGTTGATTATGTTGTGTGTGTTGTCCAAGGCTATCACCTGTCCATTGGCACAGAGTGCCTTCTTTCACTGGTGGCACTCTTTCGGATTTCTGTGATAGACTTGGCCGAAAGGAACAAGCTCAAGCACGTCAGTCTCTCTCGAATGCAAGGCTCTTCTCATAGGCTTGCAGTGTCAGTGAAGTCCTCTTCTTAGTTCACCTGCTGCGGCAGATCGCTTTTTCACTAAGTCTCTCCTTGTATTGCCTCTAGCCTGTCGCATGATGCTAGTGCGACTATGTCTGAGCTGTGTTTCGTCGAGGGCGAGGGGGAATTGAGCGGAGGCGCTGGTGGGAGGTGCCTTGCGGGCGGCTATGGTAGAGAGCTCTACATCGACCTCACAGTAGCTGAGGCCTGTGTATATATCACCATGCTCTGCTGCGATGTGTGACACCACTCAGCCAATAGTCCTATTGTGCTCAGTACCCAGCGTCTCACGTCGGCCATACAGCCAGCATGATTGAGCCGCGTCTGGTCAGACGCACATAATCGATCCAATGAGTGCAGGCTGGTACAGTGCCAATTCTTCGCTCTCGCGCCTTCATTTCTTTGGCTTCTCTCCTTGTTTTTGCGAATGCTCACTCATCCAACCTCATAGTGTGCGGCGTTGCAGGCTGACCTCACATATGGCAGCGGGAGCTTGTTTGTTGTTTTTTGGACAGAAAACATATCACAAGAAACTTCAGTTATCCCATAGACTCTATTCACTTTAAATCCAGAATATTTGGGATGATAACTAGTAGAGAGCACATAACGAGAGCAACTCGACTCTCTCTCTCAAAACACAACATGGACATTTTCGCAACATATCCGAGATGCGAAGAGGTGATAAATGGCTCAAAGATTACAATGACAGTACATAAGCCTATGGAAAGATTCCGAGAGTAATAATTGAATACTCCGACTTCAAGGTCATCATAAAGTTGAGATTATGAATTTCAAGTGTAGAGTTATAGCCTTTTAGCTCACCTGCTGGCCTTATTGTACAGTGAGTGTTGAAGAGACCACTCGCCCATGGATGATCTATGAACACCAATATAGCACAATGTGCAGCGTTTTAGACTACTCAAACGTCACACCAATCCCGCAGAGGCGAAACCAAGACAGCGGAGAAGCGGAAAGCCACATGTGCGAATGGCATGCCACTCAACTACGGATGACAATTAGCGCCAATCAGGGCCATCGCCACCTACCACACACCAGCTGACCCCACCAAATGTTTCCACGAGGTTAACATCCAAGCTAGTTTCCCGCCCACCCACCTTAGGATGCAGGCGCTGGGAATGAATCCAACCCCGAAAAAGACAGCCTTCGCTCGCGTTTTTTGGGGGGTCAAAACCAAAAAATAAGGCTTCCCTTAAAAAGCGCACCTATATTTTTGTGAGCAAATCACAGAGTAAATCTCACTACCGGTACCTCACTAGCGTCCAAACTGCATATCATGGTTACAACGAGCGTAGACATATGGATTCACAAACCTCCCGTGATATACGAATATATTTAACAGATTTGCATAATTCATTCAAATCACTCCAGATACTTACTAGATCACATAGGAGAATTCATGTTTACCATTAAAAGAAAGCAAGCAATTGGAACTTAAACTGAGGAAGCCCTGAAAAAGAGATATGTGTCTGATTGATCTTCGGTTCATTCAATACCAGATCTGAGTTCCAAATTACTAGGTCCACACTCTATCTCTTGACGATCTCACTCCTCCCTACATTCGCCTAAATTAATTGAGCCATTTCGTGTGGGAGTTATAGCATCTGTTTTTAGCCAATTTCCTTTATTCCTTTTATACAAAAGCCCAACTGTGTGGGGTGATTTCATTTTTTAAATAAATGAGAGGGTGCCTTTTCGCTGTCTTAAGTTCCCAAGTTACTACTTCTTATTAGACCATAGAGTACTATCCTCTGCTCACGTGCTTTTTTTTTGTCTGTTCCACAGTACTTTGGTAGAGAGACTTCGGTGCAATAGCTGTTTACCAGGTGTGCATATATATAGTCTCTATGAGAAGTTTTCTTGTCTTCGTCTCCTCTCTCTCTCGCTATACACAGTCTCTCCGCCTATATTATATATGATTCAGTTGCTTCCATTATTCCATTGTGTGTGTGTCTGTGTAACTAGCATATTCTATAGGGATCAATATATAGGAGAGAGCTCGCGAGCATATGATCCACACCTATACTCTGTGCAAAATCAGATGACACAAATATTAAAGTAAATAATGTAAAAGCAGCTTGCGTTAAATCGCTTCATGGTAAAACTTCTGCCGAGTATGGCAAATACAGACATTAGCCTCTTTCATTTTCACTTGTTTGGAACCAGGACCTATCTGCACATAACTCATAATGTGCAATTTTTTTAGCCAGCGGAACATAATTATGTATTTTTCATTCCCACTGCTTACGAAGATGGGATGATAGGCCCAGTTCTTGCAATTTCTTTAGACACTATTATAAGGTAGTTCTAATGCCCAACTGAGCCAACTGCCTAAAGTTTTACACTATGCTAATATAATGTACTTTATTTAAAGTCCAATGGAAATGGTTTTTGTCTCTCTATATGCCCTACTTCATGGTGAGCACTCTCTATGCCATTAAGTATATTGGACAGCGATTCCTTGGAAGCAATTCTCGCGTAAGACTCTATATTCTCGCTATAAGTGTCTGAAATATACCTCAATTATAATAAGCTTTGCAATTTGATCTATCGGACAACATAAAGCTGTTATTGGATATTATTAATGAGTGATGAAACACGTTACGTGAAGACCATATGAACCTTGATATATTTGCGATATGGTACTGCTAATGTGTTGCTGCCGGTTCTACTTAGCTCACATATTAGCCGATATTTTGTGAGTGCAGCTCCCTAGTCAAGATATTATCAAACATAAACTTTTCTTTGATTCTTGAACTTATAAAATCACTTCTGGTTAAAATTTTAAACAAAACCTTAGGGATTGAATTTAGGGTTTTTTGGCGCTGCTGCAACAACTTTGCTGGCTACCTATTTTGGTCTGTTCCCACTAAGACTCCAAGATCCCGCTAAACAGTTTACTGATCATTCATTCCTGGTTTCACCCAAATCTTATATGGTGTACTTTGGTTTTCTTGCCGAAGTGTTAGGACTTACTTTTCTCTTTAATTGAATTTCATTTGTTAGATAACGAGCCCCACTATTTGTTCATACGCCCTAGTGCTGTCAAAATTCGCATCTGAATCCTTGAGGCCTATCTTCTTGAGTGTTAGTATTCCTCCCAGCTTAGTATCATCTGCATAAATTTTGGTCCAGTTCCGCCTTTCTATTCCCTTCAATCTATTTAATGGGGGGTGAAAAGGAATATTGAAGAGTACTAGCGCCTAAGACAGAACCTTGTGGCACTCCACTGCTTACTTCCCTCCATGTAGACTTAGACCCATTAAGGACTACTCATTGCGTATGGTTTGCCAGCCAATTGCGAATCCATCTTGTGGTGGTGCTATCTATTCCACTTTTTTCTTTAGTACATGTTAAGAGTAATTATAGCTCTGGAATAAAAACTGTTCAGAAAACGTGTGGCCCGAGTTTTAATTTTTCCGTATCTTCTGCCAGAAGGCAACAGTTCACATATTTAACAGTTCACATATTTATATGTGACTATCATATCTGCAAAAGTCCTGATAGTTGCCAGATGGCCACACAAGAATGACAAATATCTAGCTACTTGCTGTTTGCTACATAATACTGTGTCAGCCACAAAAGACCAGGTCCACAAGTGAAGTCCAGTTAAACTGACATATTGATAAGTATCTATGGAGATTCTCAGTCAGCCAGGTCATGGTTGCCACAAAGGTGCTTTTTCAAAAGGCAACTGGATTTTCTGGTTTTCCTTTGAAGATGTTTTGCTTCTCATCCAAGAAGTTTCTTCAGCTCTGACTGGATGGTGGGGAATGGAAGGATTTATATTCCTTGCAGGCAGCTGATCATTTGCATCCTTTTATATGGTCGTTGAAGCCATTTGGATGTTTTATTTGTAAAAGCCTATGCACATGAATCTTCTTAACTAATGTGGTTAGTACCTGCTTGAAGTTGGAGCCATCTGATTAAAGGGAAGTTGGAGTTAATTGGCTTGTGGCTACATAGGGATTCTAGGCTGATCCCTCTTTTAACCCTAGCCCCTCCCACATATTATGCCTATATGAGGGGTTGACCTACTAAGCCTTTTCCTTTTTGCTTGAAATGTCTTTAATACACCCATGATTTAAAATCCCTTCTATTTAAAGTTATTTCAGTTGTTCCATTTATTTAAATTAGGTTTGCAATTTTCCATAGTCAGCTGCAAGCTTTTCTGCCTTACAAAATAGGGAACTGTTTACCATATAGGATCAATTTGGTTGTGAGAGAAGTAGAGCAGTCGCCATGCAATCTAACTCTAAGGGTTTTAATGTGCAGGAGATGAGGGAGGAAGTAGGCAAACTTCAAAGACATTTGAAAACAGACCATTCTATAACATTCTTAACTAATAATTCTCATAGTGCACATTAAATACTGATGTCCACAATGCTCAATTTTTCAAGAAGGCAATAAACCTATTTCTGGATTGTAGTATTACAGACAGCAAATAGAGTTGTATGAAATTAATATTCCAGGCATGAGAGTTGGGGCAGAGCCTTTGTGTACATGTTGCTATTTGCATGGCCTTTTGTCATATTTTAAATCTTACCATTCCTTACTCTTCTATCAGGGCACTCCTAATAGAAGTGCCATAGTCATAAACACATCTTGTTTCTAACATCAGATAGAAAAATAGGGTTGGAAGACACCTTGGAGGTTTCATAGTCCTTCTGCTCAAGTAGCAAACCCTATACCAGAAGTCTCCAAACTTGGCAACTTTAATACTTGTGGACTTCAACTCCTAGTTCTGTCCACAAGTCTTAAAGTTGTCAAGTTGGGGGACAAATTTCAGACAAATGGCTGTACAATTTCTTCTTAAAAACCTCCAGTGATGGAGCACCTCCAACTTCTGGGGGCAAGCTGTTCTACTGATTAATTGTTCTCATTCTCAGGAAACTTCTCTTTTGTTTTGAGCTGGCTCTATATTGAATTTATACATGTCATTTCAGAAATACATTACACAGGTTGGACATGTATGTCAGCATCCATTTCCCATCTCCTTGTAGCTTAGAATCTCTGGAGTTAGTGAACTTAATAGCAGATTTTGGTTTAAAGCTGCACTAAAATTTTCATGATCTCTTGTCTTGACTTATCCATTTTACATTTTGGTTTGCAACATTGCCTAGATGTAGAGGGTTTTTTCCCCAAGAATTCTTCCTAAGACAGGACAATTTTCTTTATAATTTGTATTTTTGTATAGTTTTTCTCTCTTGTAATATTGTTTTGCAAAATTTAGAATGAGTTTGAATGCTAAGGAGTCTTTATTTGGAGCCTTATTTTTAGAAATGAAAAATTAGATGAGTTCATATTAAAATACAAATGAATTTTTCTCTCATCTTTTATGATGGATCAAGATGGTTGATCCTTCCCATTAATGTTCCCTTTAATGATGGATCATTTGATTGGTTCCTCATCAGGGGTGGGATTCAAATTTTTTAACAACAGGTTCTGTGGGCATGGCTTAGGTGGTAGGCATGGCTTGGTGGTCTGGGTAGACATGGCTTGGTGGTCATGTTATTGGCTGGACGTGGCCAACTCAATATCACTCACATCAAGGCATGCATCTCCTTGCCTGGCCTCTCATGACTGTGGGGATGCTGTAACAGTTGTAAGTGTGAAAAATGGCCATAAGTCACTTTTTTCAGTGCCACTGTAACTTTGAATGGTCACTCCACANTAATAAGGGTTAACGGAGAGGCAGTTTCTGTAAGCAAGACCAGAATGTTTCCTTCCTGCCTTCCTTACAGGATTAGGGTAGTAATTTCTTCTAACAACCGGTTCTCCCAACTGCTTAGAAAGTTAACAACCGGTTTTAGCGAATAGGTGCAAACTGGTAGAATCCCACCCCTGTCCTTCATCCCCTAAATTTGCTCAATGAATGCTGTCCTCTATACCAGTATTTCTCAACCGTGGCAGCTTGAAGAGCTGTGGTCTTCAATTCTCCAGCCAGCATGGAATTTCTGTCTACTTGTAGCTGTTCTTATGTGTGTAGATTTCGCCCCAATAAGTACTTAAAGGCTAAGATTTCAGAAAACAGTAGAAACCTGGGTAAATCAGTTTTTATTTTCCCCAAATCCAAACAAAGTCTTCATATTTTTTATTGCTTTGTACATGGAATACATTGCAACTGGTCCTTTTAATATTCTTTAACTTTTATTTGGGTCATGATAATAATATAAAATAAGATAAAAATGTGAACTCTTTCCTTCCTTCCCTCCTTCCTCCCTCCCTCCCCCTCCCCTCCCTCCTTCTGCAGAGTTATGCTGTAAAACATGCTTGAAGAAAAGCATTTGACTCAATTTCTCCACTTTGGATGGAATCAAGCTTCTCTGATTTTTTTTTTGCAACACAAAGCACTTTATGAGAAAGTTTATTTGATTACCATAGATGAGATTTCCAAAGATGCATAAAAAGGCCATCAGAAAATTCACTATTTAACGGGAACAATAAACACTGCTTCACTGACGGAGTATAATAAAAGGGTTTAAATCAAGCAATGAGTGTCAGCTGTGAAATGGGAGTGCTGGGGTGGTTATGTTGAGAGAACAGTTTTTAAATGAAAAAGGAATTCTTATAGCAATAAAACTCTGTGGTCTCAGTCCAAAGTACTGTCTCTTTCAAGGTGACAGGCAGAATAATTCATATCTTTTAGTTCTCAGATATTCCAAGGAAGCTTTTAATAATATCTTCATTTTATATGTTCTCGCCAGCATTGGTCAACTCTGAAAAGGATCCATACCCAACATGGTGTCTGCCAGGACTCATTGTTTAAGTGGGGTCTTGTCCAGAGGTGGAATTTTACCAGTTCAGACCAATTTGGGCCAACTGGATGTTACATTTGCATCTGGTTCACTGATCCAGTATTTCAACTGACTGGCTGGCCTTTTCCATCCCTCCCTCCCCCCCAGGAGTCTCATTTTCAATGAGGTAAGTGCAGAGTCCATGCAGAGGCTTCGGGAAGGAGAAAAATAGCCCTCCCAGAAGTTCCAATACGCCATGCCCACCATGGCCACACCCACCCAGCAACTGGATAGCGAACCAGTTGCTGGGATTTTTGATTCCCATCCCTGGTCTAGTCTCTACTTCTCAGTGTGATTGTGGTACTCCTCGACAAAATATCCATTACATTGTGTATGAGTGTCCATCAAGAGCTTACACCAGCCCAATGTCTGATTTCTTTCAATGTAAACCACCCTGTCCTTGAATGGCTGGGTGGACTGGACATTAAGATTTGAACCACTATAAACCCATGTATTTGCCATATGCTAAATAAATAAATTTATTTCTATGTTCATATTTTCTGAAATATGCTTTTTGTTCCCAGAATAGTTTTGGTGTTTGGATACTTAGGTTAGAAATATTTTGATAAGAAGGACTAAAACTGGGAAGGGCATTATGTTATGATTAAAAGTTCTACTTTTTCAGAGGGAAGAAACATCCTTTCCTGGTTCTGATGGCTATAATGCCATGGACTCATGCCAATAAATGGTGCTGAACATTTTTCGACCACGTTCTTCTTCCCTCTTCCTTCTTTGTCCTCTTCCATTTTATTTGTGCTCATCTTATGGAAAGACTTCTGGAAGATTGCAATAAATTGTGCCACCTATCTTTATTTACAGATGAATTTTAGGAGATTTTCGACTATAAGCAACTTGCAGCCTGTGAAGTGTCTAGCCTCACGTGAAAAAGATAATAAAGGTCCAAACTCATGTTTTTCAATTCATGATATTGTGTCGTTATTCAGATTTCCCAACCTTTGCTTTCACGGGAACCAGCAGTTTAAAGGAAAATGCCCTACAGCACAGCTCAGGATTGTAGCTCATCTTTTGTCATGATGACACATTCCATCACTATGTTCACATAAGCTTTCTCATTCAATCACAGTTCTGTCCTCTTTCAAAGCACATAGAACAATAGAGTTGGAAGGGAACTCAGAGGTTTTCTAGTCCAACCCTCCTCTCAAGCAGGAGAACCTATGCCATTTCAGACAAAGATTGTTCATTCTCTGTAGAGTTGTAATTGCAGGAATGTTCCAATCTTGGATGGCAAACCTCAGATAAAGAATGTTTCCAAGCAAATAAACTCAGGCAAACAAAGTCATTAATCTAAAGGAGGATTAGAGAGGGGAAGTAAAACCATATGTTAGACTTTAAACTAGAGATAATTATTGTATGGATTACTGTGCTGAACAGTAATGAAAGTTAAGCAGTAACCAAAGTTAACCAATGATGGAGGATAATAAAATTGTGTATAAATGCAGACTATACTCCAATAAATCATCATGATTCAGTTGTTCATAATCAAACAACTCGACTGCCTCGTCATTACAACAAAGTGGCGCAAGAACAGGGACTCCCTTACTTTTTCTGGCAAGGATTTGGTGCACCTTCAACCCTTTGGTTTCTTCAACCTTTTCATTTCTGTAAGTATGGGGTCTTCACTTTCTGACGAACAAAGGAAGCATGAAGATGAATTAGGTATTTGTTGAATAATAATAATACTGAAGTACCACAGAGAAATCTCTTAAGGGCTGATCCAGGAGATTGCAGCTCAGTGCCTATGGTACCCAGAAAAGGGGGTTTTAAAATTAACTGATTGGGAACGTATTGGAAAAACATTGCATACTGAACCTTGAGCAAAATAGAAGTTTGCAGGTGTGGCATTTATGTAGGCATACAACTGAAAAATTTGGTCACAATGAACTTTCTCTTTTAACACTCAACCTTCAGCGTTATACTAATGCTGTCATTTGTCTCCCTTCTTCACCTGAATATTTGTCTTCAGTCCCTTAGCTTCCTGCAGATACAGGGCAAAAGCCTCCTGACTCTATTGTTTCAGTCTTCTTTTCAGAAAATGGTAGAGATTGTAAAAAGGATGCCTCTGTCCTCAGGCAAACAGAGCTTGCAGAATTACTGTGTTTGTCTAGTACAATATCATCCTCGTCAGGGGCCACACGCTTGGACTGCAAGTAGCAGAATGGAGGGTCTGCCTTATCAGATCTTAAGAGAGTTAAAAAGGCAGTTACCAGACAATGGATGTGGGACCCACCCAGAATCCAAAGCATACCTTTCCCATCACTCTGACTCCTCTAGCAGTCTCTTGCACTCCTCCAGCCATAGGCCCATGGCGCTGGGATTGATTTAATCAGCTCAAGAGGAAATTGAGTTTAAATTTCCCTGGAAGTTAAATAGTTCCATCTCAATTTAAAGGTCCTCTTCCTTCAGGATTTAATTGGCTTAATTTTGCCTCGTTCTTCTGCACACAAAAAAGGCTGTTTTGTTGTGCCTGGGGTAATAGATTCAGATTACACCGGTATCCTCATGATTCAGATTTGGGTGAATCTTCCTCAAGTTCTTCCTTGTAATTCTTCTGTTGCTCAATTGCTTCTTCTTCCACATGAAATTCATCTTCTGGTATAGGTAATCAATAGGGATAGCAGGCATTTGGATCAACTTCTTTATCTCTGTAGGCTACTTCAATCAGCTGAACTCCTCTCGTCCTTTGTTAACGCTCTTCCTTAATAAACAACCATTTCAAGGATTATTGGACACTGGAGCCATGTTACTGTCATCTCCTCTTTACAGTGGCCAAAAATGACAGTTTCTTCATTATGGGGAAATAGGAAGTTCTACAGCTACTTGGCAGAGTGTTCAAGAAAATTAATGTTACAACATCTGCTGGTAAGTCCTTTTTCCTACAACCATACATTCTAGATATTCATACAATATTTTGGGGCCGTGATATCCTTTCTCTTCTTAATGCCCATTTGATTCTTGATGATGGCTCTTCCTCTTAATGCGCTTTTCTATGCCAGTTGAGTGGAACAATGGCCCATTAATCAAGGGAAAACTCACGCTCTACAACACAATTGGTTTAAGGAACAATGGGCTGCTGGTCATATAAAAGCTTCTACTGGGTCCTTGGAATACTCCTGTTTATGTTATAAAAAAGAAAAATGGGAATAATGGCGTTTCCTTCAGGATTTAAGGGAAATTTAATAAATGTATGCAACCCACGGCGTCTTTTACAAATGTGGTTTACCAAATCCTAACTATTCTAATTTTTGTAAATTATTGGTATGTTGATCTTAAAGGACTCGCTTCTTTACTTATACTTTGCAGCCTTAAGGACAAAGAAAATTGCATATATTAGTCTTTAATAATACTTTCCCACAAAATGATATCATATGGCAAAGTGTTGCCTCAGGGAATGCTTTAATTTCCCCTGCACTTTGTCAATATTTCGCTGGATAATGCCCTTCAACCCTTTTCGAATAAATTTCCTTCCGATTTAGTCTATCATTATATGGATTGATATATGATAGGCAGCCCTGGATTTTGATGAATCTAAGTTGTTAAAAAGAGTTAACAGATATTGTGGCACAACAGGGATTGTATGTAGCCTCAGACAAATTCACAAAGGTAAGAACCTTATGCCTACTTAGGACATAGAATGTTGCACAATTCCTCCATTCCAATTCTTCCTGAACTACAAGTACAGAAATCATATACATTAGTACAATGGCAACAAATTACTTGGCATTATTAATTGAGCACGCCCATTCTTCTACATTACAACTGGTGATATGTTGCCCTTATTTCAGTCTTTGAAGAGAGCACAATCACCAGGAGATCTAGTTGTATTAACTGATCTTCAAAAAGCATTCTTCAAAAAATATTGAATAAGTTTAAGCATCGCTATGTGGACAGATAACATCCTTAACAATAGGATTTTGCTTAGCTATTCTTCCTACTACATCCTTACCCACGGGATGTCTTTATTCTAATGTGTCCCTGCAAGCAAGTCAACATTCATGAATGGATTAATTTGTCAGCTACTCCCACTAGAAACATTTATCCTTATCAATCAGCATTAGAGGATTTGATTATTAAAGGTTGTAAATGAGCATTACATCTTACAGGACAGGATCTCATTAGCATAGCTTTCACATGTACAAAAGTTGAACATGAGCATTTGATGATGATTTCAGAATTCATATCAGATAACCTTTTCTCAATATGTGGGAAACTTGTATTCTTTACCCAGAATACTAGAATAGTGGCTTACTACTACTTTAAATCCAGCCTTCTCAGTTTAAAACTGACAATGGCCCCACTTATATTAAGTAAGGAATTTCAAACCTTTGTCAGAAATGGAATATTACTTTAGTGCACAGAATTCCTTACAACTCTCAGGTCAAGCTACATTTTGAGTGAGCTCATCATACTTTTAAGGCGTTGCTTCAGAAACAGTTACAACTGAGTCTGGCCCTTACCATCTGCAAAAGATTCAAAATCTCATTGCTGTAGCATTGTATACTTGAATTATTTACACCTTTTTAGATTGCTCTGGCAGGATCACCTGTTAAATTTGCATTTTCCGAACTACTGAATCTTTAGCAAGGCCTTTGGTAAAGTATCGCCAAGCTCCAGATCCAACCTGGAAAGGCCCTAAAACCGCTGATCATCTGGGGTCACAGTCGACTGCCTCATCATTACAACAATTCTCTTTTGGAAAGCCTCCAGTAATGGAGCACCCACAACTTCTGAAGGCAACCTATTCCATTGGTTGATTGCTCTCACTGTTGGGTTATTTCTCCTTAGCTCTAGATTGCTTCTCTCCTTAATTAGTTTCCAACCATTGTTTCTTGTCTTGCTTTGGTGCTTTGGGAAAATGGTTTCCTCCCCTTGTCTTTGTAGGAGCCTCTCAAATATTGGAACACTGCTATCGTGTTACTCCTTGTCTTTCTTTTCATTTGACTAGACATAGCCAATCCCTGCAATTCTTCTTCGTATGTTTTAGCCTCTAGCCCCCTAATCATTTTTGCTGCTCTTCTCTGCACTCTTTCCAGAGTTTCAACATCTTGTTTATATTGTGTTGATCAGAACTGGATGCAGTATTCAGGTGAGGTCTTAATGTGGCTTTATACCTATCTCTTTCAACTTTTGACTATAACAGTGTTGCTTGTATCTTTACAATTTATATTGTTTTATTTGTTCCCTAGTATGAATTGATTGCTTATTAGTAACCTATGACTATCACTAAGTATTGTATCTTATGATTCTTGATGAATATTTTTTTTTCTTTATGTACACTGAGAGCTTATGCACTAAAGACAAATTCTTGTGTGTCCAATCACACTTGGCCAATAAAGAATTCCTATTCTATTCTATTCTATTCTATTCTATTCTATTCTATTCTATTCTACTTTACTCTGCTCTGCCCTGCCCTGCCCTGCCCTGCTCTGCTCTACTCTATTAGAACTTCGATTCTATCCCTCTATTAATGCACAACAGCTAATTTTTTCCCCAGCCAACTTTCTAAATTCATCTTGAATTTAATAAACACACACACACACACACACACACACATTTAACAGGTAGAACAGAAGGAAGACTTCAGATAAGTCCATAACCATCACGGAATCCATCACACACTGAAATGTATGGAATAGAACATTATGAATCCTGGAATACCAGTAAGAAGATACTGATGTTTTCAATTAATTTGATACCTGCAAGATTTACAGAACAGCCTGGCAGGTTATCTAGAAAGGCAGTCAGAAAATTTGTAATAAAGCAGACTGATTCTAAAAATGAATTGAAGAAATTGTATCAATAATGATGAAGTGAATGAGCCAGAATCTTGAAACATGCCTCCAATATATTATCTTGTCCTATAATTCTTGAATTTCTGATTTATAATCCATTACTTAAAAGGAAGGAGACACAGGCAATAAAGATTCTGCTAAATATCCAATTCCCATCTTCTGGATTTGTTTTGCTTTTTATTGTCACACTTTCAAATTCATTGGGACTGCCACAGTGTTATTTGAATTGTTTTAACGTTCTCTATTGTTTAGAGCTACCATAAAATTAAAATGAAATAATAAAATGAAATAATTTGGTCATCAGAGGCAATTGCAAACTGTGGTTTCATCATTCAGGGGAAAAAAAGACCACCTTGTAAAGCTGAGAGTTAAAATGAAAATAATTAATTGTAGCCAAGTTGTTTGACATGTTTTATTTTCATTTATTTCACACTGTTCCCCTACAGTGATGTTAGGATTGTAGTTTCCCAATTCCCAACCTCCATGGCTGACCAGCTGATTTAATATACTTAAGAAGTGTCACTATTGCTCTTGATCCCTGCTACTGAATTGGCATGAAGGGAGGAGAAGAAGAAAGCCTCCATGGTTCTTCTGGTTTTAAGCTCACCCACTTTATGGAAAATAGAGAATTTAATTTTTTTGTTTGAACTTTAATAGGCAGAATATGTTCATTTGAAATAAATTAAATTCTGGTGTGGTGAAAATTATTCCATAACAATGGACTTGGGAATAGAAAACAGTTATGCCTGCATGGTACCATTATTAAACATTTAGATTTCATTGTACCATTGAATGAGACAACCAATAGTTAAAGCTAAGGATAGAATATAATAATAATAATAGAGTTGGAAGGGACTTTGAAGCTCTTCTAGTCTAACCTCCTGCTTGAGCAGGAGAACTTATACCATTTCAGATAAATGATTGTCCATTAAAAAAAACAAACCTCCAGTGATGGAGTACCCACAACTAGTTTAACACCCTCATCTTTGTCCTTCTAATATTGGAACAGTGACATCATGTCTCCCCTGGTCCTTCTTATCATTAGACTAGATATGCCCAATTCCTGTAACCATTCTTCATATATTTTAGCCTCCAATCCCCTAATCATCCTGGTTGCTCTTCTCAGCACTCTTTCCAGAACTTCTCAACATCTTTGTTATAGCTTGGTTATCAGAACTGAATGCAGTATGCTAAGTGTGGTCTTATTAAGGCTTTGTAAAGTCATACTGGAACTTCAAGTGATTGATAAATCTAAAGCAGCGGTCTCCAAACATGGCAACTTTAAGACTTGTGGACTTCAACTCCCAGAACTTCTCAGCCAGCATAGCCCACAAGTCTTAAAGTTGTAAAGTTTGGAGACCTCTGGTCCTGAGTTTTTCAAAGATAACTCTTGGTTCAAAAATAAATGGTTGTATCCTACCAGAAGTTACACTCTCAGTTCTTTCCTCCATAACTGAATTGAAGTGCACTCAATCTATTCTTGGAATGGCAGGAAATGATACCAAGAGTCCTTGACTATTCATATCATTTCCATATTGAGCCCAAAATTTCTGTTGCTAAGCAAGGCACTTGCTAATTGAATATTGCCCTATTTTACAACCTTTGTTGTTCAGTGAATCACTGCAGTTGTTAAATTGGAAAATCTGGTTTTTCCATTGACTTTGTCGTCAGAAGGTTACAAAAGCTGATCACGTGTCCCGAGGACATTGCAACCATCTTAAATACATGCCAAGTGTCTGAATTTTGGTCACATGACCATGGGGGAATTTTGCAATGGTCATAATTATTGAAAAATGGTTATAAGTGACTTTCCACAGTGCTGTTTTAACTTCAAACTGTCACTAAATGAATGGTTATAAGCCAAGGACTATTTTCTCATAAAATAGGCCCTCCCATTGCTTATTCCTCTTTTATCTCTATTGCCTCTCTCCCAGTCACTATATTTCTATATATTCAAGTTAAAGGGGAGAAAGCTTAAGTTTTTACATACTCTGAGGTTGTCCTGGGAGAGTGCAGAATGAATGATAAAAGTCTAAGGATGACATTGACTAAGAATGCCTCATTCTCTTTATGAGCTGGGGCCAGATAAAGGCATTGCCATAGGAGCATAGCAGGAAAACAACATTGCCAGGGTGTGTATGGGCCAGACATTAATGAAAAGGCATTCAATTTTTCTTCTTCTTTAGAATTCAGACTGAAACTATAATAAGAAACAGAGTATAAACTCATGATAAGAACTGTTCCACAATGGCAGAAACTCGGGGTGGGCTTCAAAATTTTTAGCAAAGGGTTGCTGGGTGGGCGTGGCCATGGTGGGCATGGCTTAGTCAGCCTTCTGCATCACGGTGGGGGGGAGGGGGTGTTTCTTTGAGCTTCTGGGAAGATGAAAATGGCCTTTCTAGGCTCCAGAGCTTTGCAGCATATAAATGTGGAATTGCCACCCTTCACACTCCCTTCCTTCCTGACAATTTTAGAAGCTTGATTTTGAAAAGATGGAGAAAATCCCAACTGTGAGCAAAACGGGTGGGTGGCTGACTCCAGTGAGTCACAGGAAGCCCCTGTGTTCTAGAGGGTTATGATATACAAAAGCTTCTCTGAAATGCTGAATAATGTTTTGCTGATTTCGGTTTGGATGTTTTTTTAAAAAAAGAAACCATGTTATTTTTATGACAGCTGAAAGATAATAATGCTGCAGAAGCTTGCCTTAAAAAAAATAATTCCATCTCATCTTCTAGCTTTCCTTTATTGTTATTTGGTATGTGGAATAACCTTAATAGCAGCAAACTGCAATGAAAACCAATGAGGATTTAAGCTTCAGGTGAGTTTAATTGGCTAGAAGAACCCTGTGAAAAATCCATCTCTTTCTTCAGGCAACCTTGCCACTGAATGAGTCATCTGATATGGTGAGACCCAAAAATGTCTTTCTGAAAACAAACATAAAATCTTGCTGAGACAAATATATAGAAATTAGATTTGGTTTGGAATTTTTCTTATGTAAATCCTGAAGGTGCTCACTATGGAAGAACAAATGTCTTCAGGGGCTGTCACTTTTAGTAAATTGCTTATCTAGTGAAGTCTGTAGGTACAGCTAGTTGATGGGACCATATCATGTATTTGATATGTATACAGTGCGGTTTGCTTCCAAAGTACAAAGGGAAGAGAGGGATGGAACTTGGAAGTCAGATGAGAAAGAAGGAAAATAATTTGACTTATGAATGAAGGTGAATATATGTGTCCCAGGATAATGTTTCAGATTCCAAACTGGGTCAGTTCCTGGGACCAGAGGTTTTGTCTTTGCATTGGCCAATTACATGCAAAATAATTTGACTGATACATGGAGAGGAGGACAAGGCAGAATGGGACCACTCACCAGGGCCAACTCACCATAGGACAACTCACTGCAGGTCAATTTAAAAAATCTATTTAATTATTTAAAATAAATAAATAAATAAATTAATTTTTCCCATTCCCTTTTCATTCAGTCCCTTCTTTTGCATCCTTTCTTTAATGATTCTATTCCATCATTTCTTTGATATTAATATAAACTCTTGTCCTGCGGTGAGTTGTCCTGTGACAAGTTAGCTGTGGTGAGTTGTCCCATAGGGAGTTGGCCATGACAAGTTGGCCATGACAAGTTAGTCATGACAAGTTGTTCATGGTAAGTTGTCCTTGGCAAGTGGCCTTGGCAAGTTGTACCTGGCAAGTTGGCTGTGGAGAATTGTCATAGACCCTGGACAAGGGTGAGGTAAGATAATTGAAAGACTCTTTGCATGTAACTTTTTTCTCTATCCACAATGTTTTTACGTTCATGTTTTAATTACAATTTTAATGCTATTCTGACCTGTATTTTCTAGTGAAAAGATCTGTGTGAAGTCTTTCAGTTGGGAACTTATTTTGGAGGTGGAATATTTTCCAGGCACTAACATACAGTAACACAAACTCACATCCAATTATGAGTAAATGTAGTCCTTCACATTTATGAGAGCACTGGAAAAGAGAATTTCTGATTATAAAACAATGGATAAAGAGAAAATATGAATAGGAAAGGATAAAAAAAAGAAAATGGACATTCCATGACACAGTCATATTTTCCTGATCCTGCATGATACAAGATGATACATATTAACCTGTGTAAGGACTCCAGTGCCAACATTTTTCTGTGAATGGAAAATATGGCCAAATAGTTCCTTTCTCCTCTTCTTATCCTTTATTTGGTCCTAAGATTTGTAAATGTTTCAGCAATTGGTTGTGATGGAATGGAGATATTGTTTCTTCAGATTCCCTGTGTGAGAGGTTTACAGTACTAGTGGCAAAAATTCATTTTTGTTGTTTTGGAAAAGAAAAACACAACTTCTGCCAAATTGTCTCCTTCTGAGTCCTTTCAGAAGGCCATGAGTCAAGGGCATTCTTGAAGATGCCTCAACCCACTTTCACAGTTGCATAACTGCTTCCCCAAATATGCTCCACATTGTTCAGAGACATTGAACTACAGAGAGGCTTGTTATGTGTGTTCTCCTGATGGGACTTTCCCATCTGGGTTTTAGTCTCGGACCATATTGCCACCATCTGGATCACATGACATGATGCGTCCAAAGCAAAGGGGTCATTTGATGTCTACGGGCTTAAAAATAACACACATTCCACCCTGACAGTTTTTGAAACTAATAAGCTTTTCTGTGCAGCCAAACTCCTGCTGAGTTTGGTGATGGTTTTGCAATGTCACTGAAACGGCTGTCAGAAATGTCACCACAACATAGAGTCACCCTAAAACCTTGGATTAAAAGTAAGGGAGAACCACAACGGAATATATAATTGGCATTCCATCTCACCAATGTTTTTCCACATGGTTTTGCACCAAAAGGCACGCTAAAGCTAAAATCATTCAAAAGCTTATTCGTGTTACAGGTAAACATAATCATGGGCAATGTGCTTTCCAATATGGAAGAATTATAGCTTGGAGATAAGATCATGGGAATGCTATGCTCCTAATATAGTCATTCCTGGAAATGCTGGAGATAAACAATGAAGTTCAGTTCAATTTAGGTAGCGTAGTCTGCTGTCCTTCAGCTTGGCTGTATTAATTGCTCATTTTGGTTTTAAAAAAAGTCAATATTTTAATATACTGTACAGTATGGTGCACGCCCAATATTAGAACCTGTGGGATCTAATATTGTACTTGCTTGCCCTCTTCCTTCTCCTCCTTTAGAATAGAATAGAATAACAGAGTTGGAAAGGACCTAGTCCAACTGACTGCTCAAGCAGGAAACCCTATACTATTTTAGACAAATGGTTGTCCAATCTCTTCTTAAAAACCTCCAATATTGGAGTACACATAACTTCTGAAAGCAAGTCATTCAACTGGTTAACTGTTCTAACTGCTAGGAAATGCCTCCTTGCTTCTCTCCTTGATTAGTTTCCATCCATTGCTTCTTGTCCTGCCTTTAGATGCTTTGAAGAACAGGTTGACCTCCTCCTCTTTGTGGCAGCCCCTTAGATTTTATTTTTAGATTTTATTTTTTGTGTCTTCATGTTAGCAGCTATCTGGACAAGTGGAACTTCCCAGGCAAGTACTGCAGGGTTTTTTGGACGTGGTTTGCCTTTGTGTCCTTCCTAGGACTGAGAGAGGCTTTGACTGGCTTTGTGCCTAAGGTGTGTCTCCCAGTTTTTAGCCTGATGCCTTAACCACTACGCCAAACTGGCTTTCAGTGTGCATCTAATATCTGCCTCTAAATAAGACAGAGTTCTGATTGTACTGTCCATACCCTCCATATCCTCCATACAGAATACCTGAGACTGCAAAACCAAAATGTAATCATGGTAGTGGGAAAATAAATTCCGGTCTTGATTTTAATCTATGGCTCCTTGCTGCTCACTTTTCTATAAAAGTTTTTGCGCTGCATTGGAATCTACCATTTTCATGGTGGCGGTGGGGGGGGGAGATTTAAAATGATTCTCACTTGGATAAATCTAATAGCTCAGAAATAGAAAGCAAATTATGGGGAGATCTGCAGAACTGCAGATTTTTTCCTCTTTTTCTTTTCAGTGGCACTGGAAAAGAGAGAGATGCTGTCACTCTGGGAACAAAACAGAATGCCTGAGACTGCAAAACCAAAATGTAATCACAGTAGTGGGAAAATAAATTCCAATAAGCTGTATAAAACAGCAGGCTTTACCATCACTTATCAAATAAATATTTTATAAAGTAGCTACTGCAACTGGATAAGGTAAAACATTCATATGTGTGCTCATGCACACAGATGTTGATCTTGCCTTGTAGTGAAAACATAAAGACAATATTGAAAATATGACTCAAAATACTTCAAATGTGGGCTCCAATGATTATTCCTAATATAATATACTCAACTGCAATTCCAGTGTTCATTTTAGTATGTACAATAATGTTCCTATGGAAACCAGAAATTTCAGGTCTTTCTGTGACTTGGGCACCTGTTACCAAAATAATCTTTCCTTCCTTCCTTCCTTCCTTCCCTCCTTCCTTCCTTCCTTCCTTCCTCCTGCTTTCATCCCTTCTGACTTACAAGATTGATGTCAACCAGGAAACATGGCCAGATGAGCTAATACTACTTTATTGTAAAGCTACATTAACAGAATCTTGCAAGTTTGAAAGTAGAATTCTCTCTCTGGCATCATTTTTACAGCCCAACAATTTAACGAGGGTTCCTTTTGAGTCTCTTGCGGATGCAAAGAGGATGTAAAACGTTAAAAAAAGCTTGCCATTCATTGGAAAACACTATGCATCCGTTGTGTACTCACTAGCATACGCTGATTTATACGCTCTTATCGCCTGGGGCACACTCCACTAGATTTTCATCTGCGCAAGAAGTTTTTGAGCTGCAAAACCTTTTGTGAACGGATGAACTCTGCGGTGTTACAGATGTTGTAATTTGCCGGACATAAAGAGCCACAAACGTTATCTATGTCCATTCTCTCATCCGTTAAACGTACGTCCGCTTTGTGGTCTCTCTGCATCTTCTTTGGCATCTATGCAACTCACAGTCCTCTGCAGCGTGAATACCGGAATAGAGGAGGAAAAAAGGTCATCATGGAACGTCCCTACACAGTTAGTTAGCAATGGACAATAGACAGGGATGAGCGCAGTGACGGTTTTGCAATTCCGATATACATCTGGCCGGCATCGCTCTTTCTTTCCTTTAGGCGGTACCGTGATGCCATGACTATTACACGCATCTATGCAATCTGCTTCGCATTATCCCCTTGTAAACCTTGGAGGTGTCATCCCCTTCCATCCACTTATCATCCCTCAGGCTTCGATGAACATCCACTTTTAACATTTCCCCGCTACATATACCCACGTCCGTTCTTTTTCCATTCTGTCTTATGCAAATTTTCAGCCACTCTTTGGAAAGCAGATGGACAACGGATGGAGCCACCCCTGAAATTTTGCTCATCCACTGTGTCCTTTATGCATACGTTTTGCATCCGTCGGCCAGTGAGACCGGGCCTTACCCATGATGTAGCTGTGGGCTACACTCCCTCTTATCTGACCATTCCCTGGGTAGAAACTCTTTGCCTGGTCTCCCAGGTCTTTTACACATATGATTACATTAGCATTGGCAGAAGAATGACATGCTGTGGTGATTTTAAATGGCATTTGAGTTTTAATTAGCTCAGCTGAATTGTGGCAATTTACACTTAAGTTCAGCAATCAAATGTGGTTGTATTGTACCAATCTTTTGATACCAATCCTTTCTCTCCAGGAAAGGATGACAGAACTTTAGTATGAAGACATAGACGTATGTCTCTAGATCTTTCAATTTTATGAAAACTTAGAATTAAAATTCTACTTTGAAAAATGTCAGATCTCTATGCACCACAAGCTCTTGAAGTAATTTCTATTTTAGTTTTGAAAATTGCAACAGAAAAAGTTCTGAAAAATGTTCTGAAGATATCCTAAAATTTCTTCAGATTCCTATGTATCCTAGTGTTATCTTAAGGAGAAAAAGATTGTCAAATGTCCTGTTTGTGTGCATGTAGGGAGAAACAGAATAATAGGAAACTACTGTGGATGTGAAGCTTGTTGGACTTTGGTGCAGCCAAGCTGGATTGCAGCTCTATTAAAAAAACAAGGTGCTGTTTTAAGTTCCTACTAATGTATGATTTCATTTGCAAAATTGAAACAGGACAGTAAGACAGGATGTGCATCTGAGATGAGGAAGAGTTAGTGTGACTGTATATTTTGGACCATAGTCAATCTAGGTCTTGGGAATGCTTAGACTTCTGTCTGAATCATTACACTATGTCTCAGAGACATCATAACTCACTGGTAAGAACATGTTTTGTATGCAAGGGCACCAAGTTTGTATATTCACATGGAAAATAGGACCCAGAAAGAAGGTTGCCTGAGACATCACAACTGGCTTATACTACCTTCCATATGCTGTTGGCCTGCAAGTTGAATCATCATAGGCAATGGTCATGGATGGTTGACAATACTCATGGATGGTTTGCAGATTTATACCCCTGGGGTAGTTCAGATTGCAGAAGACACAGAAAGAAGGAAAGTTTGAAACAACTAATATTGGACAAGACTGATAGGAATGTTTGTCTAAATCTGTGTTTCTCAAACTCAACAACTTTAGGGTGTGTGGGCTTCAGCTCCCAGAATTCCCCAGCCAACAGGCTTGAATCTTATCTCATTTGGAGGATTATATAAGAGATAGGAAACTGAGCAAGTCCAATTCCTGAAAAATAAATAATTGTGTGTTCTTACAAAATTATTTTTAGTTGGAGTAAACCCCAAGTAGATTCTAAGAACAATTTCAGAATGAACAAGGTTATATTGTACTCAGAATGATTTAGCTTTCTTGAAGTTAAATTGAAAACTTTCATGTGGATTGTACTTTTTCTTCCATACAGCTGGTTTTTTTCTTCTCTCAAACATAACAGCATATATTCCTTATAGAACTCTCAGTTTAGTGGCAGAATCTTATTTCAAAAAATGAATCATGAAGCAAAGGATAGAGAAAAAAAAACCTCCAGCCAAAGTGATAACTCATTTCAAAATAGAATCAAATAATGGAACAAGATGTAGGACATCTTATTTACTTTTTTTTTTCTAAGTTGGAGTAACCTTTCACTCTAGAGTATGTTGAGGAAGCCTAATCCTTTGCTTTATGCAGGAAAATCAGAGTTAGAGTATCCTCAAGAAATAATTAGCCAACCTGAAAATATCTCTAGTGGCAGAGAGCTTGCCACACTTCTTAGTTGAGTATCAAACTGTTCACGCCATTCAATACTTTCTTAGCATGATAAAGTCCAATATGTGTCAATGTTCCATTTTAATATCATTCTAACACTTGCCTGACTTGTACTATAAATAGCAATATTGGTGTAAAGTCATTCGGTGGCCACTTCAATAGGTGCAAAATCCTACTGAAAGAGATAAATGGGAGGAAATGTATAATTGTCAATTTGTTACCAACAGCTGTTCCATCTGTATTATCAGTCTTTGTAATTAAGGATTGTTTTGTTACCAATTTAGACAGTGTTTGAAGATGTGTTTGAAGGTAAAAATCATCTTCTCACAATACCAATTCATGGCAGTTTTATGCACATCTATGTAGCTCAGGGTTGAATTGGTGAGTCCTTGGTGCTCTCTGAGCATAATTGTTTGCAGATGTTTCATTACCCACCTAGTAAATACTGGTAGGTCTCTTGAAAATTCATGCAATCTACTGATATAGATTTGTACATGTTTAAAATGTCAGGAAGATAAGGGCGATCCAAGATCATATCCCACTTCAGTGATGGTGTGGTGGAATGTAGTCTACATTCCCTGGAGGGAGGGGGATGCTTTCCAAAGAAACAAGGGACAACGAACTTTAGACATTTTGGCTGAGAGGAAGAAAATTAAGGTAGCTCCTCCCATCAAAATTCTTAGAGTATATCTTTAACAATGCAAGTAAAGTTGAACTTTAGTTTCTATCTTTAGGTGTAGAACAATAAAGGAAAGTGCTTAGAAGAAACTCAGCACATCTGTCTTGGGTTTTGGAGCCTGACAGATAGAGTTTACTGGGTGTTCTTTCTTATTGTTATTCTTTGCCTAGCCTACTTCACAAGATGGTTCTTAAGAATGGAAGTGGAATGTGAACGGCAGATTCTTAGGTGTGATAAATAAGTAAAATACTTGGTGACAGCATTGTGAAAATCTATTTAATTTTACTTTATAAAAGAACTGAGTTTCTTCTGATTGCTCTGACACAACAGCATGCAGTCAATAGACCAATTTGGTCTTGTTCTATTTCCGATGCTACAGTAGATGAGAACTGAGAAGATCAGGTTTGGAGGTCACATTCACAGGAACTCTCTAGGTCTTGTTAACTTTAAGACTTGTGGACTTCAGCTCCCAGAATTTTTCAGCCAGCTTTGCTTAAAGTCTTAAAGTTGCCAAGGTTGGAGACCCCTGCTCTAGGTGATCTTAAGTCCCTTTCAATTCTTTCAGGAATCAGAGCTGAAGAAGCTTCTTGGATGAGAAGCTAAACATCTTCAAAGAAAAACAAGAAAGTCCAGTTGCCTCTTGAAAAAGCACCCTTGAGACTGTTTCAGGGATCGAGTTCTATTTCTTCCTCCTAGAAAACAGAAATCAGTCCAACTTCTGATAATAAATTTATTGTTTAATCAGCAATATGACATGTTGCTTCCTTTTGTTTTTCTTGATGTCATGACTTTTTCCTTTTGTTCACTCACTATTCAGGGGTGGTGGTTTTGATGTGCATCTCTGTGCAGATTGACTAAGAGCTTGATCATGCAAATCCCTTCTCAATACGTCTTCAGATTTAGGAGAACTAATTTTCATTTTTCAGGAAAGAGGAGAGGAGGGAAAAAAAGCTTTTCTAAAAGCTGAATTAGTCAGTCCATAGACAACTTCCTTTTCAGTGCTGATGGAAATGAAATAGAATAGAATAGAATTCTTTTATTGGCCAAGTGTGATTGGACATACAAGGAATTTATCTCGGTGCATATGCTCTCAGTGTATATAAAGAAAATATAAAATATATTTGTTAAGAATCACAAGGTACAACACTTAGTGATAGTCATAGGATACTAATAAGCAATCAAATCATACTAGGAAACAATAAAAACAATATAAGTTGTGAAGATACAAGCAACATAAATATAGCCATAAGTGGGAAGAGATAGGTACTAGTAAGGCTGAGAAGAAGAATGGCAATACAGTCTTCGTAGTTAATTTGACAGTGTTGAGGGAATTATTTGTTTAGCAGAGTGATGGCATTCGGAAAAAAAACTCTCCTTGTGTCTAGTTGTTCTGGTATGCAGTGCCCTATAGTGTCGTTTTGAGGGTAGAAGTTGAAACAATTTATTTACTCAGCTCAACCAATGAGACTAACCTAGACATTTTTTTATCATCTGGGGGGGATCATCTACCCTGTTGTGGCTTATCAGAACAAGACATTATCTTGACTGACCCCAGAAGCATCAGAAGCATAAAAGATGAAAGTAATCCAAAGCAAAGGAGACAGAAAAAAACCCTGAAGACTGGAAGTGAAGAATATAGCCAGGATTGGCTGTATGGGTTCAGTATCTGGAGCAAATGACTAAAAGGGCAAGGAGAGGGTCCATTAGCAAATTTGCTCAGCAGTTTGCTTGAACTGGGGAATGAACATTCTTATATAAAGCAGTGAGAAAAGGCTAGCTCTATCATGGTGTTAGACAGGTTGAACTGGGCATCTTAATGCTGGGGTTAATGAAGTAGAATAGGAGATATGTACCAAGGAAACTACTCTGCACTACCTATTATAGTTATGTCTTATATTATGAAATATCCTATGTTCTTAATCGTTTTTGTAAGCCACCTGGAATCACAATGAGTTGTACACCCATATAAATTTTCTTAATGAATAAACAGGAGTCCCGGTGGTATAGTGGTTGGAATGCAGTATTGCAGACAAATTCTGCCCACAGCCTAGAGTTAGATCCTGACTGGCTCAAGGTTGATTCAGCTTTCCATCCTTCCGAGGTCAGTAAAATGAGGACCCATATTGTTGAGGGCAATAGGCTGACATTGTAAACTGTCCAGAGAATGCTATAAAGCACTATGTCAGTCGAAGTGCTGTTGCTAAATACATTTCACCCTTCCTTCATGTTTAATTGTCAATTTGATGGCACCACATTAGGGCAAGACATGATGTTGTACACCACTGCTGACGTCTGAAGGCATGCATGAACTGGATTTATTTTTCCCATCGAGGGTGTTTATAAGAAAAGGCAGGTCCTTCATGGTGAATTTTTGTCCCTATCCATGAGATCTGCTTTTAATTAAAGAGGACTTTTGAGTTGCATACAGAAGTCTTTCCCATTAACCAACCCATGAAGCCTATTCAAAGCTTTCAGAGAAAGCCATAAAAATTAGTGGCATTTATAATGTTTTAATCTCCCTAAAGCATAGCAGGGGGGCCCAAATTAAAGGGAAAATGTTGCTCTTTGCACAATGCAAAAATCTGAAGGGGAGATGGGGACAGAGAAGGAATGGGATTCATTTTCCTTTGGCGCAGTAGAGAGGTGATTGTGAAAAAGTTTTTTATCACTTTTCATATTCCGTGTGGACTGGAGCCCTTAAAAAGTATGACAATAAATATACAAATCTTACACCAGTCCAAAACTGGTGAACCGAAGTGGAAATCTCTCTGTGTGCTGTATTATACAGTTACTGGGTTCATAAAAAGGTAAAGGTAAAGGTTCCCCTTGCACATATGTGCTAGTTGTTTCTGGCTCTAGGGGGCGGTGCTCATCTCCATTACAAAGCCGAAGAGCCAGCGCTGTCCGAAGACGTCTCCGTGATCATGTGGCCAGCATGACTAAATGTCAAAGGCACACGGAATGCTGTTACCTTCCCACCAAAGGTGGTCCCCATTTTTTTACTTGCATTTTTACATGCTTTCAAACTGCTAGGTTGGCAGATGCTGGGACAAATAATGGGAGCTCACTCTGTTACGCAGCACTAGGGATTCGAACCGCTGAACTGCTGACCTTTCTGATCGACAAGCTCAGCATCTTAGCCATTGAGCCACCATATCCCTCCCATGTATGGGAGTTCATGCATTGCATAAATCACCTTGTGAATTGGTTTGCTTTTTTTCTTTGTGTGATGTGCAAACCAGGGAGTAAAAACCTTCTCTTTTGGACTTCCAGTGGCAAGGCAAGGACGAACAGAGATGCAGAAGCCTGTCTATGGTTACAGTTAATCTCTTTTTGTGGTTGGTGCGATCCTTTGAAGGTGCACAAGTCCCAGAGAGATTTGTGCCGGCGTGGGGGAGACTTGGGTTGCAGCGTGGGGAAGGCAATCCCCCTGCAGCGAAGAGGAGCCCTCCAGAGCCCAACGAGCAAGAAACAGCCCCCTATCAATGGCGGCTCCGAAATCTGGACTGCCACCGATGTAAAGAAGCGAGTGAGTGACAGTTTGTGAGATCATTGGGGAAGAGTGTGGCAGAGAAAA